>WUAR02108891.1:0-18934 GCA_015164055.2 Chrysaora achlyos
GAAATTACATGGCGAAATGCATTTGCGAGCTTGAGATCCGTATTTTTCGTGATACCAACAACAGTTTGAGTTTGATTGAGAAGTAGGTTGTTCTAATGATTCATTGCGCTGTTCATTTTGTATGTGTGATTTCAACGTTTTGACGATACCAGCGAGATTGTTTATCTGTGATCGCAAAGTTTGAATTTCAGCTTCTGATGGCGATGACGAATTTGAAAAAGACTCAGTGTTTGAAATCGAATCATTCATGTTAGCGATTAGTGATACGTAGGACGTTGAAGTGCAAGATATATAACAGTGTGATGATGAATAAAACAGCGATGAAAATAACGAACAACAAATAAACGTGGTCACCAATTTAGTATTATGAAACATGTATACTAATTATTTAAATCTTTCTCACCAAACTCTTGCGCTGCGTAGAATATCAATTCAGAAAACTCAATTTTTGTGTGTGCACCATAATAATTAACAATGTTACCATCGCTACACCTTTTATGTGTGTTATGCAAAATTTGAGTATGCACGGATGCATTGCGGCATGGTGTGATATATTGCGCCATAGTATGATGCATTGCAAATTTTAACGGGAAATTCAAACACAGCATTTCACATGGACAAGCCCAAATTTCTTCCCAGGAAATTTGTTACAATTATGTCCGCAGTTGGGAACAAATTTCGTAAATATTTTCCAATGTTCCTTGACGCGTGATTTCTGAAGATGGGGTTCAGCACTGTATCATCAATAATTGTGATAAATGTACTGGGAAGACATTTTAAAAAATGGAAAAGAATTCCAATTTTAGGAATACAAGCAAATAATATATAATTTGTCTTATTTACAAATTGTGAATTTCCAAATATATATTATTTTTAGTGTATAAACAACAGTGAAATGCTACAGATTGCAATGGGGAAAGCTGTATAAAGAGGTATCCTGCACCAACTGTACATCAATTATAGCCCCACAATCAAGATCCATTATACTGCAACTTCTGTACTTTGCTCAATCAATGTGCAGGAGTATCAGCCCTGCCATCACCACTTATGCATATTGTACACTTGTTACTTGCAAAATAGCTGGGTGAAGAGAGTGCCTTTGGTGCAATTGAAATGTTTCTCTCGAAAATTGACATGTTGTTTATTAGTTTCAGCATCCTGATAGGGTTACATTTTTTAACACCCTGAATGATAAAATAACTAGTTTTTCCTATTACAGAAATTGTCCTAATAACACTAATTTTTTAGATCATATTTTCACGTTTATTATCGAATAAATTATCAAGAAATATATTGCCTGAATTCTATTTGCTATTGTCAATGCTGGTCATTTTATGATCTTTATTGTTCTTCAGGTTTACAGATCTCGTCTTTTGTTTTTTAAGGCGTAGCTGAGAGCCAATACTTCTTTTAGTTGTTTTATGAATATATGCAAAAATTATGAAATTACTGTAGACGATCAAAGCTATGGCAGAAATCATTTTCATTTCATCCAGCGACATTTAGTTAATTCTACATGAATATTTAAATACAAATTGTTAAAGCCTCTATACCTCAAACAGGAATGTTTCATCATCTTCAATAGCAGGGTCAAAGGAGTCAGACAGACCCTCCTCCTTTCAGCTCTCAGATATTGCTTATTCCTTCTCTACTTCCTTCATTGTCTGTAAATTTGAAATCAAAATTGTGAATTCTGTTTGGGCAAATGTAGGGGGGGGGGTGTATGTCCTGAAAAATTGGTACCAAAGAATTAGAATATAGAGATTCTGAGACATCTTTCACAGTGATTAGGATGGCCACATTTGCTTAGGTTACAAGCCCATTCCATCCAAGATTTTTGAAAGGAAATAGATGGAGAGAAAAGCCGCCTTTATACATAGCTATTACTACATCCAAATGCCACGGATCGCTTTCCTGTTGCCGAGGATGACACAGCACTCGAAGTAGGCTTAGGCCCATCCTGCGATATGCGGGCATTGGATGTCATGATTCGACGTTATTTACAGGACAATTGGTAAAACTAACTAGAAAAATGGCGAAGAACACAAATTAAAATCATTCAGCGATTGGTTTGAACTGAAAAGGTTAAGAACTACGAATGGGTCAGAGTGAATTATAGTGCAGACATGTTGAGTTTTGTACAGTAATGCGAATCAGCTGATTGTTTCGCACATCTAGTGACGTCAGGCGGCGCGTGGGAGGAAAACGACTCGTTGGAGGTGGAAAGGAAGCGGGTAAATCACATTTCCGCTTATATCTCCACAACGGTTTCACCAATTTCCAAGAGGGTTTCGGCAATTTTATTAAAAAACATATAGAAAGATACCGTAAATTTTTGAAAAAACAGTACACTTCCTCTTTAATGAATCTTGGAACCAGCTTGCACTCTGGGACTGCCCAATCATCATTATGTACTTGTTTGTAACAGGTTTCTTCTTCTTCAGCATTCTTCTACTAGCTGTGTACTATGGTATTGTCATTGCATTCATAATGGCGGAGAAGAGTTTTGATGCCCTGCAGTATCGCATATGAGGATAATGTGAAATGTGGTGAATGGAAAATGAGAGTGATTGAAGAGCTAATTGTCGGAAGAGATGGTCAGGTGGGAGGTGCAAAAGTCAGAAAGCTCTTGAGCTCACAATCACAAGCAGAGACCACAAAAAACAGAGGGCAGTAATGAAAGCTAATCGGATAAGGAAGAAATGGGAAAAGAGGTTGAGAGCAATAAAGAGAAAGTAGTAAAGAATTGTGTCGGGAGAAAAAGCAACCGACCCCTTAGGGCTGTGGCTAGGGAGGCGCGCCTTCTATTCATCAACTTATGCTTGACTTCTTTATGGATAAATGAGGGGGGTGTGTTGGGAAAAACCACATGTTTGCTGTTAGAAACATACAAGGCGATAAGCAATATAAATTAACACATTATTTGCCAGTATTGTTCGTTCATTGTCCAAACATACTTACATGTGTAAAAGCCTCGGCTTGAACTCAAATTCAGACGTCAAATTATTGTATAAATAGAACATTCATTTTATCTATAAAAGAAAAAACTGTGAAATTATGAAAAATAAGAGAAGTCGCAGTGAAAAACGACCTCTGAAGCAAAAACCACCCCCCCCCATAAAAAGTGGAATTTCATCGAACAGTGTGGAAATCTGTTTGAGCCTGGATTGGAAGTTGAAGATTGAAAATGACCATTGTATGCTGATAGTGCTTTTTTGCTGCCTTTTGTTGTTGGAATTTGTTGTTACTTGGCATTGTAAGGTTGGAATAACACAATGAAATGCTTGAAATTGTGAGAAATAGCAAACACCACTCGGCTGAATCCATACTCTCCTGGATCTTTGTCTGGATTTCATCTTCTCTAATGATATCGATGATGTGAGCGATCAACCTACGAAATTTGAATTCTCAATTAAATCTCAGCGATGTCACAGACGACAGCGACGGGATGACATCTGCAGCATAGCAAAACATCAAACAATTATCGTTGCATCTTTTGGCTTGAATAAATAATATTATTCCTTCATACTTTGCTGAAGCATTCAAAAACAATTCAGACCATGGTGGTTGCTCTGTTGGGCTTCATGATAACAAAATGAGGAAAATACATTACTACTTACAGTTCGGTTGCTATTGAAAGACTGGAACTTTTCTTATGTATCCTAAATCGTTTACTTCATTTTTGCCTCATTTCTTCTGGGCTTTTGAAGAAACGTTTCTCAGTGTTCTGCAACTATTTGGTCGCCATTCTGTGATTGTCTATGACTTTCTTCTTTCCGTGGTACTGCAACTTCATATCGATGAATTCATCCATGAATTTAAAATAATTCTCAGCTTTCTCTAATTCAACATTCTCATCAGTAGCCATCACTGTTGCATGAACAAGCGTGCCAGCTGAATCGATATCCCAAAACTTCATCATTGTTGAGTTGATTTCATCGACATGAGCATCCGCATTTTTCTTGTCATCTGGATATCCCACGCATGTGCATCCTAATGGTGTTCGTCTGACAATGGACCCTCCCTCTTGTAACCTGGCTTCTGTGTTAAAACAGTGTAGGCCAAGGTAGTAAATTCCAATCAGCAGATAAACGATAGTTCTCAACGTGTATGGAAATTCTTTGTGCTTCAAATGAGGCGTTTTGTCCTTGGGGACAATTGGATGGTCTTCCATGTTTCCATTGTCTTTTCGCATTAAGTGCTTTCATTCTGATGTAAACATTTTCAAGTTTTAAATTTGACGGACATTCGACGAACGTCTTTTGCAAAACTGTCAGATTTCATCTACTGATCTTCGAAGAGTGCAATGGGTCAGCCACACTCCCCACACTCAAGGCCTTGTTTGTGTTTGGCTTTTAGCCAGCCCTTCACCAGAGCCATGCATCTTTGTAATTTGTAGGCCTATTAGAGAAAATCTAAGAATGACAATTATAACCTAAGAACCTATAAATCTGAAATATCGAAGCAGCCAAAAAATGTGTGGTAAGCATTTTTCAGAATTTCTTAGGATTTCTCAGTTTCAGAGGGTTTAGACAGAATCATTTTAAATTTCATCATAGTTTTCATTTTCATGGAAAGAAAGCTAAGTAACAATAGTATAGATGAGCACTTTTGTAATCTCTTCGAAATGACGTCTAATAAACATAGCATAAAAACCAGACAAGCAACTCTCGGGTTACTCTCCCAGCCTGCTATGCGAACAAACTTTAAGAAAATAGTATAATTAATAACGGTGTCAAAATTAGGAATAGCACTCCAATTGCTATAAGGCCATGCAAAACAAAATTCAATTTCGAAAAGAAATACAAATTATGGCTCCTAGCAAAAAATTCCTAAATGACAACTTTTGTTTTTATCTATAACATCAAATTGCTATTATCTAATGTATTTTGGCTTTTTAATTACTTTTTAATTAATTTTAAATTAATTTTTGATTAATTTAATTTAATTAATTTTAAATTTACTTTGTAGTTTATTTTATTTCAGTTTATCCAAATGTATAATCAAAAACGTTTTTCTTTTCTTTCGTTAATGTTATTTGTTTATTCTTCTTGTTACTGTTACTGTTACGAATTTCATTTCATGTTTCATATAGCCATGTAAACTTACACAGGGCACTTGGCACGGTAGCTCTTCTTGAGTTTTTTCCAAGTGTCCTAAGCTTATCCATTAACATTAGTCTAATTTTTGCTTATATTGTAATTAAAAAAGCTTGAATTGAATATGAATCGAATTGAATTGAATTGAAAGCTTGGTCGGCGTGGTCAGCAGGGTCCGCGGAATAGACCTTACCCGTGAACTCGACCCCGTTGGCCTCTGCTTGCGCCATTCTCCATTTCTTGATATCTCTGGTGCTTCCTGGCTGCTCGTAACCTTCTGTCGAAAACGAAACTATCTTCGCACAAGATTTGAAGAATGCTGTTATCAAGAAACTCTCGTTTAGTGCATTTTTTTCAGCCCTGCATTCGAAATTTAGGTGCTGCACAGGTAGATCCATTCTTTGAGTAGATTAGGCCTAATGCTTGTATCTTTGTCTCTCATATTTATGTCTCTCATATTGCATAAGGCTAAATATTCCATCTTTGGCCTATTAGAGTGAAAAATTTAGGATGTACTCCTATCATGTACTGTTTTTGAGCGTTGCTTATCTTGTTTTCAGTAGTTTAAAATTAGTTACGTTTAAGTGCAGTGCTGACTGCAGCTAGACTCGAGACCAGGCCTTAGGCCTACTGAAAACGCTAAGCCAGCTAGGAATAGACCCCTGGTTTGTAGTTAGTTTGAAGGGAGCTTGTGAAAAATGACCCTTACAAAAACTATCGAATCACCCCACAAACACATTGCAGAACAATTTTGTAAGATTAATCTGGTAATTCTTATCCAATTTACTTTTTTAATCCGGTGAACTCGGAGTTTAAAATGTACGAAGGTTTCCATGATAGATCTTAACAGCAGTAGTTTCCAAGGAATAACTTCCCCCAGGATTGAAATATTTTGTTTGTTCCTGGCTCATGAAATCTTTATTTCCTGCCCCTTTCTACCAATTTCAGGACAATTTTTGAAAATATATGTGACATGAAAAGAAATATCTTGCTAATATGGACTAATGTCTTAAGTGATGTGATGGAGTGTTGCTAACAGGGTAAAATTTTTCTCCAGGTTTTGGGGCCAAATTTGCCCAAAAAGCTCTCATGGCAGCTAAATTATGACCAGTTGTCCCTACATTTGATATGAACAAAGTCATGTAAAACTTCTAAACGAATTTGTTGATTTCATTTCTCAGAATGGTGAATTGAGCACTATAATGTCAAGATTTGAATCAAAGATTGCTGCAAGGGTTTTCAGGTCCCTGTAAATATAATTGAACTCTTAAACTAGGTGTAGGAGACAGGGGTTAGAAAATCTGCAAAAATCTGTCACATTCAGGCAGAATATCGGCCTTAAGTTGAAAAAATTCTCGTAAGCAATTGAATTTTTATTGGGCAGCCCCCCTAAATTTCATCTTCCAGTACGCTTATGAGTCTCTTTACATCTGATAATATGTATACTATTGTTAATAATGACAAAAATGGAGATGATGAGATAACCATTATGAACTATGCTTATTTGTAATATTCACATAGACCCTTGAAAACTAGCCATTGTTCATTGATATTTTTGCTTCCCTTCTTACAGCCAAAATGAGTCCAAATTTTAGGTTACAGCCAAATATTTCTCTGCACCTAAAGGCTCTAAAATTTCGGCCAATTTCGTGGAATTTGGCCGTCAAGAAGGCCATATGGTAACCCCTTGCTAATGTTATGAACAATAGTCCCCCTCTCAAATGAAATATTTTGATCTATTTTGGCTCATAAAATTTTGCTAAGTGCTTTACCATCAGGGTGTTTTTTAATAAGCCTAGAATTTGTATGAGAATATTGATATAGTATGGGACATGTGTTAGCTATTTTGTTATTACTCAAAAGGGTTTAAACAGTAGAAAATGACTTTAAGATCAGTAGAGAATGAGATTACTTCAATAATGGCAAATGGAAAAAGAGCAGAAGTTGCAAAAACAAAAAAAAAATTCCAATGAAAAGAACAAAAGTAAATGATTCACATCAGGGCTTTCACGCTACAAAAAATTTTTAACGGTTTTATAGTGGGGTGCGTGAATTATTTGGTAACACATAAGAACAAAGTTATTTATTGAAATACTAAACTCAACAAAACTTTGCTTATATTTTTTATATTTATTTATGTTTTATATCTCATTTTAAAAGCATGATGCAGCCTACAGCTTGAACTGTCCAAAATATTTTGTTTATTGTGGAATTAAAACTAGTCTGGAAATAAACAAACAATAATCAAACAATTCATCAGTTCATTGAACATCAATACTGTATCAGAATTTCCTATTTTAAAAGTTAGTTTCTTTAGTGAATTTAGTAGGATAATTGGATAATAACAATTGTCGGATTCAGGGTCTTGCTCTTTACAAGAGAACTATTCATCACTGGACACTGGACACAATTAATTGCTCCCAAATGAAACCACCAACAGGTTATAAAGCTTCTCAGATCAACTTTTCTCCTTTTTAACTCTAACCGTAGGACAGTTCTGATTAACTGAGGTGCACTGCATACTAACAAAGTACATTTTAATTTTTTGCTATTGCATTGCCATCTCTTATGTAGAAAGCATATGGAAACTGTTAGTGAGTTACTGTATTGTGGAAGTGTAACTGAACCATCAGTTTAATTGAATCATCACACATAGGTGGTTTCATTACATCCATTGGGTTGAATTTTTTAGATTAGTTCCTTGTATTTTGTCTTTCTTCCCTTTCTAATGATAACTTTTCCAGTCTAACTTTTCCAGATGTGTATAATTTAGCTGTAACCAACATGTAAAAGAAAAATAACAATTTTATCAACCTTCAATAATATTTACAGTTGGCAAAGATTGGTTGGGTCCAAAAATATCATGCTTCACTTACTGACATCTTTTGTCATTCCAAAATTCCTGTGCTATTGCTGTCAAAGGGCATATGCTAAATATCTCTTTAGTAATTGTTAAGAATTAGAACATAGCTCGTTTTAGACCTGGTCTTTGAAGTGGACCTCAAACTCCTTCTGAAGTGTGTGAAAACCTATAAAAAAGAGCACAAAATGTTGCTTAAAAAAACAAAGCTAGGCCAGCTGTTTGATTTTTAGGTTTAAAGTGAGATGTCATGCACCTTGTTTTAGATTGGTGCATGATTTATATTTTGACTTTTCTTGCGTTATGACATCATTCCACAGAGAAATTATGGAACACCTGCTGCTGTACCCCTCACAGAAAGCCTAGACCCATCTCTCACTAGCAATGGAAGGACTCAAGCACACGAAATGAAGGTAAAACATACAGCAGAATTGTTGAATTTTAAAGCGAACCATATCTAGTATGACTTATCTTTTTAGAATTAGGGCTCTGGAAGTTCTGTGATGGTCCTCTAATAATTTCTTTATTTAAATCAAAACTGAGTCTTTGTTCTTTCCCTGTGAAAAAGTCACAGACTGCCCCTCCTGATTTATGACCAACAAGCATATGGTTGATTTAATATCACCTAAGCTTGTTGTTTAAACAGATTGCTTACAATTTCTTTCCTTCAATTTTTGCTTCTGTAGGCCATGTGTTTTCTTATGCTCATTAGTTAAATCAAAGAGATTTTTTAATATATTTTTCATTTTTACCTTTACACAATTAATTAATTTTTTTACAAGTAAATTTTCATTTGTGATGTACATTGTGAACATCTTTTATACATACATTAATGCTTACTTTTTGTCAAAGTCTCTAGGTATTATATTATATGAAGTTAATTTTTTAATAAAGATGCAAGTGTTTATATAGCATTTTTGCATGGGAAATATTTATATGCATTCTGAATTCAACTTTGCCTGATACCTGCACGATAAGGCAACAAGCCCTTCTTTAGACCATAAGTACTGACACCATACTGTTGTATTGACAGATTATCAACACACTTAATTTTCACATTTCCTGTTTTTGAAAGGCACACAAATCTGAGGCCATTCTTTTGACACTAAAATTAAAAGTAGACATTACTTTTTTTGAAAAATATAATAGCAGGCATTTAAAGATGTGAATTTTTTCTAGGTAACTAAATTGGATAATGGAATAAAGGTGGTCTCAATGGAGAGTGAGTCTGCCATATCCCGTGTATCAGTTTTTGTTCAAGCTGGGAGCAGATACGAGAACCCTTCAAACTTAGGAATAACACATGTATTGAGAAATGCAGCATTTCTGGTAAGTCATGATAAAGGAGCTTGAAAAGAACCAAATGTTCTTACCTTTTTTGGCACAATCACTTTTCTATATAGTAGCTTGGGAACACATTTGTTTTATATTGCTTTTCTAAATTTCCTCCAACTTTTGGAGCAAAAGTCAGCAGAAATTCCCTGAATTTACCTGACACTTGCACGATAAGGCAGCAGGCCCTGCACTTCATTGACAGCATTTTGTTGACAGTTGTTAAAGTGGTAGTTGACTTGTTGAAGTAGCACATATTGAACTGGGACCAGCAGCCCTGCATTTTCCAGTTGCTACATTCATTCCCCAAATTTGTAGCTTATAGCTCTGCTCGAGGAAAAGAACTGGAGGATATTCAAACAAGCATATGGTGTAGACAAGCAAACTCCACCAATCACCGAAGCTACCTTCCTTTCCACATAGAATTAATAGCAACAAATTTTGAGGTGTGGGTATACTGATGAATGAACTGAATCCTGATTTCAAAAGGATATCGGGCAAATATGTTGCAGTGCAAAAATAGAAAACGCATGTTTTTGTTATCTCAGTCTACTCCTCCCACCCTCCAAATCAGGGAAAAAAACCCAGAAACATGCGAAAAAATTTATGAATAACTGGAAAACTGAATATGATAATTTGCAAGGAGAAATATATTAGTGATCGAAGATTTAAATGCGAGACATGCTTCAACTGTTGCTCGGGAGAGAATTTTTCGAGAACATGGGTAAATATTGTAGGCAGAATTCATTAAGAATTACTATCAAAACACAACCTTGTGCTTGAGAACAATCTTTGAAGCACAAACAAATCCGTATAGAAACCAAATAGATTATATAATAACAAAATCTAAACACACAATAATCTCATGTGGACAGAGAAACAAGCCCATATGATAGGTTGGTGAAAATGGAAATAGAAATTGTGGAAATTAAAACATGACAAAATCAAAATAAAAAAGATAGATATAGAAAACCTGGAAAAACGATCATCAGAGAAAATTACAGTCAGACAGCAACAGAAAACTACTCAGAGAATTAAAACATTGGAAACCCGTGGTAAAATCGTGTATAACCCCAGGAAAAGATAACCTGGGTGTCAAGTTCTAAGAAAAGCACCACAATGGCGTCATACTAGAAGATCTATACAAAAAACAAAAACTATTGAAAAACCAAATAGATGCACGTGAAGGGCAGGAAAAAACCGTAGAAATAATCCTCAACAATGAAAAGACGGAAACATCGCCATCTCTAAGAAGAACGTATAAATTGAATCACCAAACACTTTCAAAAATGTTCAGAATTAAAAGAGAAGAATCACTTTCGATACGACCTTGTGAAATGAAAACACTCTTCACAGGGAAAGAAATGCAGGACAGAGTTTAAATACCCGATGGCGGGGCCAAGATACTAAACAACATGGCGAGCACAGGAGAAGGCCAAAAATCTATCAAACAGGGTAACCTAAAACCTCTCTGAAAGCCAGGAAAAAGCAAAAACCACCCTTAACTCTACGACCAATCATTCATTTATCTGTTAAAAGAAAATTGCATGCAATCTGTATGATAAGAAGATGTTGAAACCGTCTGAGCACTAAAATCCTAAAAGGACACGCTGCTTATCAAGGATGTCGAAGCACGACCGAACAGGTTTTTTTGGGATTAAGATGCTAGCAGAAAAAGCTATTATATCCAACAACTGCGACATCACAGTTCTGGAAAATCCACTCGGTATAGTACATCAGCAATTGATTCTTTTGAAGCGTCCAAAGGCATTTTCAACAGCAAAAGTCATTTACGATCAAGATGGGAACCTTTAATGCCTATTTTGCAAATTTATTTTTGTACAGTAGCGAGCTGTGGACTTCAATGAAAAAGCTAGAAAACAGCATTGACTTTTCAAACGTAGAAATCTTATAATATTGGAATTATCTGAATTATTCATACCATTGAGTAAATTAATGAAACTGACATAGCTAGGAAAATCTGATGCAACTGCATCCTGAAACCCCAACAAGAAAATCCGTTGAAGAATATCTCAGAGAAGTGAAGGGCCACGAGGGAGATAAGAAACGATCTTGACGTAAACCATACGGCAAGATCTTGAACAGCATCGAACTATCAAACCAGATCTTTCATTAGCAACCAAAACATTGAATAGATTATTGGCACTGACACATGATAGAAAATCTGACAAAGCCGTGTGAAGACGTGTTTAAAACGAATTGTGCAGTACTAGCTGCGTGTGACGCCATAGTAGTAGTAGTAGTGTTACTGGAATGTTTTTCATTTAAAATGGAGAAATTATTAAGCTTGCTCCATATATACTTTCATAGCTGTTAGAGCAAATGAAAAGAATCAGCGCTTTATAATAGATTCTGTAAACATGTATGAAAGAAATTTAAAAATTAAAACAGAAACATTTAGTAGGAGAGTTTCGATAAAATATTGCAAATTTCTAGAGAGTCGAAAGAGGGACATTGGTTTAATTGATCACAACAATTGTGACATATAGAGGGAAGCTACTCTGCTTTACCATAAATACCATTGCATTACCCTGGTTTTGAAGAGAACAGAGAGGAATGTAATTGAATACGCAAACGTTCTTCCCTTCACAACAAATAGGATTTCTCAGCAATTGGGATTGGAAAAGTCACTGTCAAACACAATTATCTCATTCTAGACCAACAAAGACAAAAGTGCTCTTGGCATGGTCAGAGAAATGCAGCAAAGTGGTGCTTGCTTAGAGTAAGTTAAATGCATATCTTGAGATTTGTTCAAGAAATTCCTTACGTTGCATCTTAGCTCTATTGAAGCTAATTATCTACATTAATCTTGCAACCATAATACATCATTAATAAAATCAACGTGGTAAACTTACCCTAATAATGCTAAAGATATGCTCAAAAATATGCATGACGTATCCATTGTTAAATTCGTTCGATGTATTTGGTATACTAATTTGTTGCTTTTCATATCGTCAATTAAAAATTTATTTTCTTATTTTATTTTCTTTCGTCCTTCATTTGCTTTTTATAATCAAATACGATCTGCTTGTTATTCAAATAATTAATATGCAATTTGTAGTTTATAATCAAATCATGATTTGTTGACTAACTTTCTTTGAACTGTTTTCTGTTTAATGCTTATTAATAGAGCTACTTGTTCACGGGATCATTTCATTTATACTGGTTGCTGTACAAGAGATTCTATGTGAGTATGCAACTATTCATTTTCGTTTCATTTGAGCTATAAATCACAGCCTCGTCAGCATTTGCACCAACATAATCACTTGAGCTTCTTATCGCTCATGCGAAATTGTAAATCGTTAACAATATTACTCAGTATTTGTTTGTGGGAATCAAGCCCCGTTGCCGAAAGTGGGTGACAGTTTTAAGTGAAGCAATGTGTTTTGATGAAAATACAAAAATAGCAATATAACTACTTCAGCTGAAGGTGAGCAATTTACGTTTTTTATTTTTTTGGTTATTTATTCTGGTTGTCACTTGCACCCAAGTAATCTCTCAAACAAGTGTCCCGCTGATGGTTCTCACGGAAAGGCCTGCAATTAATCTTTTATTGAATTTCAGTCTCGTTTATGATCTATATCACAAAGTATAGTTACCTTTTCATTGTCAAAGTTTTGTTATGTTAATTTACGTTTTATAGAAACAAATTATTTTGAAGTTTCGTATGCAACTATCTGAATTTTATCAAAACATAAAATCAAGGAGAAACATAAAATCACTGCCTCATTGCCCTTACTTCAATGGGTTAGCAAATGCCAATGCTCTTTCAAGGCACAACCCTTCTATTATTTAGATAGTTGAGCTTCAAAGAATTGTAGCATGATTTTGATGACAAAAGTGATTTTTTTAAAATTTATGTAGCTATACACACATCTTGTTAATTCTTCACTGGTTTGTTAAAAATGATTTGATTCAACTCGCTAATAATCTGATCATGCATTGCAGTAATACTTGAAAAGTTGTATATATTTATGTTTTTAGTTGTAAAATGAAGAAATTACTTTTGCTGAGAATGTTTATATAATTTCCAAATTCTATATTATAATGCAGGGAAAGAGTGCTTGCAAATATTGCTGGAGCAATTCATGGGCCAATTTTTGAACATTGGGAGGTAAAGATATTTGATAATGTCATCATTATGTTTTAATTACATTTTCCTATGCACTTATGCACAAATACGGTTTAAAATTTTTTTCCAAGATTAAAATGATAAAAAAAAATTTCTGATGACGTCATCGACCAAAAACGCTGAAGTCAGCAAATCAATTAAATTTATACATGAAAGTGTCGGTATTTTTGCGAGGAGTACAAAATGTTCTTCCCTATGAAATCAGAGCAATGTGAAGTAAGTTATGGTTGTTTTTCTGCCAATTTACCCCCAAATTACCCCTAATTATGTCATCGATCACATGACAGCAAAAAGATTTCTCGATAGGTATTCGGCGGATTTTGAAAGTCCATCTATCAGATTCAGTTGAAAAAATATGAGTTAGCATTTGTTTGTTGTTTGTTGTGCATAGCGTTTGTTAGATTGTTCGACCATATGCCCTGTCTACATGTATCGTTCTCTAAAATAGACCAGAAAACTACTTCGTTGTGCTTATCTTTAGCCTTTACTAAAGCATTTCCTCTCTTTAGATAGTCTATTTGAAAAAATTGACCATGTTTTAAATGCCGGCGTTTTACTACTCGAAATTAGAGCATCATATGTCGGTATTAATGGATTGTAAAACCATCAATCGCTTGAAGGTAAGCCAAAAGGCGACCAACCAGTACAGGTTTTGTCCAACTAGAAAGCACGTTCTATGATGTGCAACCTATTAACTGTTGTCGCAGCGGTTCCGAATTCGACCCTGCGTTAATCTCATCCAATCATCCAGCGCGCGAAGTGATCTCTATCCCGATTTGATTACTACCGATGTATAGCTTAAAAGATTTATAGACGTTTTAATTTAGCAAAGCAAGCACAAGTGAATGTCAACGGAGAAGGAGGTCTGGCATAAGTGTGGTTAAGGGAGATTTTCATCATAAATGACCTAGGTGTTAATATACATACAAGCTAGAGAAGCAGTGCCTGGTCCCAGTCGAAGCAGTGCCTGCATCAGATGATACTGAACCGACTAACGTCCCACCTAACGGTAAGAACCCCTGTCCATTACGATCGACGAATTGCAAGCTCTTATCAAAGAAGAAAAATTGCAGTTGAATCAACAACCAAACGTCCAACCGTCGCTGTCTTTTACAATCCCAACATCCTCCCCAGGAAACCAACAGCCGCTGGGCTAGATCCAATGGAAAATTATCCTCAATCAGATCCAACTGCCACGCATCGCAGCAAAAAATTTTGGAAGGCCTACAAGGTAACTCCACAAATTCATTGCCAACCTTGAGAGGTTGTTTGCCACCTTATACCGTGAAGATGATAGAATCAATCCAAAATCGAGAGAATATGGATTTTAATGCGCTACTAGCTACGTAATTCTTTGTATGAAAGTAGCGCAAAGCCCAGCCTAGTCACTTTAACGTTCAAGGAATTTCTAGCAACATTGCGGTTGGGCTCCAAGCAACAATTTAATAGCGTTGAAACTTTGTTTGATGCTTGGAACATCTTCATTCAAGCTGTCGTTGAATTTCATGCTGTCCTAACCCTGGACTTGCTTCTCTACCAGTAATCAATGTGCGGATTACCGGAATTTGTCCTTTGACATCGTGGCTTAAATATGATACTTCCTTGCCTTCCGTATGTCAAATGGTTTGAATAAAAAGCTGTCTTGGGCCCGCACAGATGAATTTGCATTCAATAAATTCCTCCGCTGCGCCCCAATCCCAACAACAAAGATTATTCGACCAAAATGTTCTCGTTGCTTATCGCCAAGCCACTTTTCTAACAACTGCTCTAAAACCTAAGGGCACCTTCGCCGTGGCGATGCTCAATCCCAAAACGTTAGTCAGTATTTCAACGCAGAAAACTGCACACGAAAGCTCTGCAGATACCTACACAATTGCACTCTGAGGTCTGGAAATCGGCCCGCAGCACATTGCAATTCTCGCAATGAGGTTTAGTCAACTTCTTTCATCGATCCTACACCTATTGCCTATTGCCAATGGCGCATTTCAACTTGAATTAGACCAAGGAATGTATTTGCTTACAATCTTATAAAAACTTGATCCCTGGATTTCACATTGATTATTCCGGTTCTGAATTTATTAATAGATCTAGTAATCTGTACTTATTCATTCAATAATTTTTTGAAAATATTTTATGTTTGTTGAAAGAGAAGCGCATTGCAGGTCCATTTTCTGTGCCCCCTTTTATGAATTTCCATTGTTTTCCAACTGGAGTCACCCCGAAGATTGTTTACGAATTAATTTACGAACGATTAATGGCTTGTATCCTCACACAGCTTGTCCATGAACTATTTCATCCAAGACAGCGAATTCTCCGTTTTATTCCAAAATTCTGACAAAGCTGTTAGCATAGTGGCTGCATTTGGACAAAACACGCTTTTAGCAAAACCTAAGAAGCGTGGTTATGTCTGATTGGAATGTTTTAGGCTGCAGTGGTAATGATTTGTTGATCTTTGTCTTCCCTTTGGAAAACGTTCTTCTGTAATCATCGTTTCAATCAATAAGCATCTTCAGTTCTCTCGATTATGCAAAATAATAACAACATGGGAAGCTCTACTCATTAAATTAACGACTATCTCTTAGCTGGCCCAGCAACTCCATTAAAATCTAGCAAAAACATCAGCATATATAAAAATCTGGGAATACTTCTAGCCCAAGAAAAAGTGATTGATCTAGCGACTACCATTGAAAAGACTTGACTCCCTTGGTTGGGGCTTTTGGAGATGACTCGTTTGCATCAATTGGAGGCAGCATGTGTCAAACGAAGAACTAAAGGACTGCATCGGTGATTTGTGGCTGTTTCTAGCAGACACCCGTCATGCAACGCAAGGCCGAGTGGTGCGTCCACGCCGCTAGTTGAGCCTCATACGTGCAGCGGTTTGTGGGTTGCCAGCGCATCTTGATGGATCGACAACCTTTGCAGTTTGGCCGGTTTTGCGAATCTCGGACTCCTATAGTCGTGGCGGGCGCTGCTCGACCGCGGTATTATCATTTAAGAGGCGGACGCCAACCAGCAACCAGCTCACAACGCCATCATCATCACTTTATCTTATTTTATATGGGCTACGTTTTTCCGATGCAAGAAGTTAACATTTTATTATGACAATATGTTTGTTATTGATATAGGGAATTCTAAAATTTTAAAATGCCCACACATTAAGGCCTTGCCTTGCCAATTTTTGTAACAGCAAATAACAACTTCACCGTTAATTTTCATCACATCCCAGTTATAAAAAATGTGATTGCCCTCTCATTGTCTTGTTTCAATTCGGCCGGTTTCGAAGCATGGCATCCAATGCAGAACAAAACACCGACACCTATGCCCAACCAAGCATAGCTCAACTGCAAATAGCTGAACTACAAATATAAATTCGTGCTATCTTTTTATCTTGGGTTCCATCTTTCAAGCCTCTATGGCGTATACTTTCCCGACATACCTCACGAACTATTAGACTCAATTCGAAGGCCAAGCTGGCTGCCTCATCGCCGTAGCTTGTATGCAAGTTATTAACTATCGTGCTTCTAAAACTTCTCGTCAGCATCGGGGTCTTGTAGCTTATTACGCTGTTTATTAGTTGTGCGAAGCATCCTACAAAATTTAGGAATATTTACGTATCAATCTTCCGCACTCCTTTGCGCTTTATGCTTAACTTGTGCATGTATCCTTAATCCCTACGCAAATTACAATTAGCCACCTTTGTTTATTTACTTTATATCGGGAATGATTTTGAATTCTGGCTAGAAACTATTTGAGCAGCTCGAATTCTTTTCGCTTTAAATATAATTAGAATACATAGATTTTCCCCAATGAAAGCCAATTTGAATATTTCCGTTTGATCTTTGAAACATTGCGTCACTAAAAAACAACAAAATTAAGCATCCTCAAGTAGAATTTGGTATATGATCAACAAAGTCCACAACAAAGCGGACTTCTACAACGCTAACTTTAAAACATTGGCTGTTAGTCCAGGTAAAGGAAGATATTAAAACCAATTTGCTTAGCATTTCAGGTTAATTTTATATTTCATTGAAGGTTGATGATGCACACAATCTTTGTCATCTGGATCGAGCAAATATGAATATGTATCACCAAAATAGTAAGTTCTGCAGAAATTTTAACGATGAAGTGCAAAACAAAAGCTTTTAGTTTGACAAAACAAATTCAGTTCACCATCAAACTAATTTGGAGGCAGTTTAAGCTGTGCATATTTTGTTTGGTTTTTATAATCGTTTAACTATTGCGAGAAGATAGTGCTTTTATAATAACATAAGACTGGCCTTGGTTTCAAAGGCAATTATAATTGATAAAGAGGAAGAATTAAATTCAGAATCTCACTGGCCCTTCATCATGCATCAAAAAGACGCTAAATGTTTTTTTCATGAAATCCTTAATTGCATAACTCATCTGTTTTTTCTTTTAATAAAGGTCTTGTTGATCTTCTTCATAGTACTGCATACAGGTAAGGTTTCTGTATATTGCAGATATACAAAATATATGATATTGTATATCTGTATATTCGTATAAACATTTCTCTTTCCCAGTGTTTGCAGATGTGAATATGCAAAACTGTGTATTTTGTAGTTGGCATTCCTTTTGGCAACTGGTGCAGTAAAATTTAATTTAATTTAATTTTATAGAAATGGACTAGGCAACTCTGTGCTTTGTCCAGAGCATGTACGTTATTCTGGATCCGAGGTAAGCATTACATTTGTGAACATAACAGTTGCAATTTCTACGAAAATCTGGCTAATACATCATTTACAGTTACTAATAATCATTAGTTAACATCAAATAAAAAAGCAAATATTATCATTTAAGCAAAATGTTTCGAGTTACAACTATTAGGCCCACTATTCCTCCTTACCAGATCAGTGCCGTGCAACCATCTTTTTTTGGGTAGAACTGTCATTTTAGCCGTCGTGGTAGTTACAGAGCCAGCCAGGAAGGAAAATGGCGCGATTCAGGAGTTCTGTACTTTCTCTTTTCCTACAACGCTGCATAAACGCTAATAGAAAACGCAAGATGTTCCAAGGAATTTAATGTTCTGAAATAAAAAATTAT
This sequence comes from Chrysaora achlyos, assembly GCA_015164055.2. Lineage (NCBI taxonomy): Eukaryota > Metazoa > Cnidaria > Scyphozoa > Semaeostomeae > Pelagiidae > Chrysaora > Chrysaora achlyos. The sequence goes on from WUAR02108891.1 coordinate 18,506, forward strand.
GAAAAAGGTGATTTAGAAGGAGAAGTGGCACGAAAAGAACAGCATAATTCGGAAAAAAATATTCTTTGATTTTGTTGGTCTTATTGATGGTAAATACCGATATTTCTGGGCATAGAAGGAGGAATCCACTACCTAGATATAATCCACTATCTAGATGACTGAAAGAAAGAATATGGAAATTTCTTTTAATTGTGCGTGGAAATAACTAACAGGTCCTGGTCTCGAGAGAGTGAGAGGAAACTTTGGAATGAAAAAGAAATCAATAGACCCCTTTCACTATAGGTTTTCCGTTGTTTGAAAACGAGAATGAAGAAACGAAAATGAGACGATTGATGTCCGCCAACTTTGTTGCGTATTGAACGCACTGTAAATTGTGCAAGCATTGCTGGTTTTTACCAGTTTATTACTGATTTATTTGCCGAAAAGCTT
>WUAR02111113.1:0-55437 GCA_015164055.2 Chrysaora achlyos
GAATTCTAATTTTGCTCCGCTTGCGCCACTTCATCATCCGCCCCTCGTCGTCATAGCGAGAGCGAATGTAGACATTGTTATTGCGCTTCTCGAACGAATATTCGTGGCGGTCTAGCACGCGTTCGGCCATGGCTTCACTATCGGCCTTGGCGACCCGTTCTAGTTCGATGAGGACTTTATCGTCGGTTGTTGTTTCGATCTCGATGTTGCCGCGGTCCATGTCAAGATGCAGGGTACCGCCGGGGCGAACGTCATAGGATTTTTTGATGACGTCGCGGATCTGCGCATCGCGTGCCTGGGCGCTGTCTACGACGAACGCCACCAGGAGCATGAGCAGCGAGATGCGTCCTAAGGTGTGGAAGAATTTCATGGTTAAGAGGTAGGCAAGCTGGGGTGGGTTTAAGGAATCATTACGAGCTATACGCCGCCTGGGTTGCACTACGCCTCGCATGCAAGTCAAGATACGACCTACTTGCTTATTTGTTGAAACATTAGTTGTTTATACACGTAAATAGATTTTATGACCCGTATGGCCTCTGCTTCAAACCCTCTGCCTTATGCCGCCTGAACCAAAAACAGCGCAGATTCCCGTCAAAAAGGTCTGTGATTCGCTGGCCATGACGCTGCATTGCACAACGAGCTGGTTCAACCGGATTAGCGCGGAATGGCTGGCTCCGCACGACCTGACGCCCCAGCAGTTCAATGTGCTGCGCATTCTGCGTGGGCAGCATCCGAGGCCCTCGCGGGTAGCGCTGGTGCAGGAGCGGATGATCGACAGGATGTCCAATGTCTCTCGGCTCATCGAAAAGCTCCGGCAGAAGGGCCTGGTTGAACGCCATACCTGCTCTTCCGACCGCCGTGCCGTTGACCTCAAGATCACCGAGGCTGGGCTGGCGCTGCTGGCTACCATCGACGCCGACGAGCACACCTGGCTCAGCAACTTTAAAACCCTCACCCCAGACGAAATCGAGACCTTGACCCGGCTCCTAAATAAGCTACGAGGCGAAGACGGGGCAGGGTGCTCTTCTACCTAAATATCCAGAAACGAAAACGAATTCATCGCCATGCTCAACGATGTAAAAACGCTAGACTTGACGGTATACCCCCCTGAAAAGCAAGGACGCGGCGCTTTCGATGGAGGCAAGATCACCGAATATAAACCCATCGGCTTCCCTGGCGATGGGGCCAAGGTCAAGCGCGTAGGACCGCTCTTTTACTGGGCCTGGGCTACAGCCCATGCACCCAGCAAGATCGGGCTCCATCCGCACAAGGCTTTCGAGATCATGAGCTATGTGCTGGCGGGCGAGATCGGCCACTACGACACCCTAGGCACCCAAAGCCGCGTGGGAGCCGGAGGCGCTCAGGTGATGCAAACGGGCTCCGGCGTGATGCACTCGGAAGAAATGTCGGAAGCAGGGACAGATTTCTTCCAGATCTGGTTCGAACCGTATTTGCAAGAGGCTGTCCGCCGCACCCCGACCTACGCCGAGCATCAACCCGAAGCGTTTCCCGTTGAGGAGCACGAGGGTGTTCAGGTCAAAACATTGATCGGCGACGGGGCTCCGGTTGTGCTGGTAGCCGACGTGGTGATGCACGACATCACGCTGGCTCCGGGGGCGTCCTATCAACGCCCGTTGGCTGCTGGCCGCAGCCTGGCTGCCGTTGCGGTAGAGGGCACCGGCACTTGGCATACCGGCGAGCACGAGGCGGCGATCCCTGTGACCAAGCAGGACTTCACAGTAGCCCAAGCCGACGCCGACACCATGATAACCGCCTTGGCAGAAAGTGCCAGCCCGCTGCGGCTCGTGCTTATCGAAGTGCCCACGGAGGTCGATTATCCCTTGTACCGCAAGTAACGCACGCTAGATAACGAGGCTGTGCAGGCTCCCTTTGTATGGGTCTGCGCAGCCTCTTCCCTCTAACCCTGTAATAATTAGCACGATGATGTAACTGATACGATGTGGACCCTGCATCCGCATCCGGCTGTACCTCCCCCCTTCCGATGCCCTAAAGAGGCAACTGTTTAGCTGTCTACGCGTTGGAAGTAAGACGTTCATAAACCCCGAAGGATCGGCCCGGCAACGCTATGTCTACGACTTCAACTTTCCCCTTCCGCACCGCGCTCAGCCTGGCTCCGCTGATCGAGTTCTGGCGTACGGTAGAGCAAGACAAGGACTCACCCAGGGCGATGGTTGCACGCCAGATTCAAGAGCGGCTCGACCAAAACCCCCAACTGTTGGAGCCCATTGAGGACCTCGCGGTGCTCGACGAACACCGCGACTTCCTCGACCTGATGATGGTCGCCATCTTCCCCCCTGCCCTCTGGGACCAAGCCCTCATGGCCGTCATCCCTCCGTTCCAGATGGAAGTCGTCTATATGACGCCGAGCTTTAAGGGGGCCAACATTTTTGATAAAGGGTGTCCCACCCATATCAAGAAGGCCGACTACAACGAGGAGCAGTTCGGCCACATGCGGGCGCTCTATGCGGGCTATTGGATTCTTGAGCAGTTCTACAAGGTAGAAATGCCCAAAAAGCAGCCCATGGTCTTTATGCTGACCGACGAGGAGACGGGGCTGGATCGGTATTACAAAATCGACTTCAATACGAACTTTGCTACGATAAAAACCCACGGCAAGCCGAAGAAGCTATCCGAAGAACAGATCGAAGAGCTGCTCGCCTCGCCCCAAGACAGAGCCCTCTGGCAAAAGATGATCCCGCCGGAGAAGTTCGAATTCCAAGGCTTCGTGGTGGTCTCAGCCACCGATGTGACCGATCAATCGGTGCTCTCGGCGCTGAAAGACGACCTGTTGCAAAAGGATGCGATGGCCTCGGCAGAGCAGGTCAAACACCTGCAACAGCGTCTGCGCAGCCTCCTCCACGAGCCTGACCTCGAACTGGGCCTGATCTGCCTGCAACGCGATGACTTCGAGGGCATTACCACGGCCAAGACGGTCGGGCGTAGCCTGTTGCTGGGCGAATCGGGTGCCCCGAAGTGCTCCGCGAAGCACAAGTCATTCTACGCCCAAGCCTACGAGCGCGACGAGCCGCTCATTGTGTCTGACCTGCAGGCCTGTGAGATCTGCACCGGCTTCGAATATTTTCTCCGAGAAGAAGGCTACCGGACGTTGATGCTCGCCCCGCTCCGGCACGAGGGCAAGCTCATTGGTATGCTGGAGTTGGCATCGCCCCGCCCCAGCGTGTTCAACGTCTTGATGGCGATGAAGCTTGACGAAGCCATCTCGCTCTTCGCCACCGCGATGAAGCGGACCCTCGACGAGCAAGAGGACCGAGTACAAGCCGTCATCAAAGAGCAATACACGGCCATCCATCCGTCTGTCGAATGGAAGTTTCGCGAGGTAGCCCAGTCGTACCTCGACCAGGAAGCCCTCGACATGATGCCATCGGTGCCTCGGATCGTCTTCAAAAACGTCTATCCGCTCTACGGGCTCTCCGACATCCGCAAATCGTCCTCGAGGCGTAACAAAGCCATTCAGGACGACCTGCTGGAGCAGTTGAGCTTGGCCCACAACGTGATCGTCGAGGCAGCCATCAACCGGCCATTGCCGGTGCTCGATCAGGTGAGCTTCCGAATCAGCCAGTACGCCGACCGCATCGCCGAGGGCGCAAGCACCGAGGACGAAACGACGGTGCTCGAATTCCTGAAGCGGGATGTCGAGAGCCTGTTCGACCGCCTCGAATCGTTTGGCGAGCGCGTGGTCGAGCGCATTGCTGCGTACAAGTCTGCCTTGCACTCGGAGCTTGGTGTGGTCTACAAGCAGCGCCAGGACTTCGACCAAAGCGTCGAGACGCTCAACCAGACCGTCGCCACATACCTCAAAGGCAAGGACGACCTCGCCCAGGAGATGCTTCCCCATTACTTCGAGTTCTTCAAAACCGATGGGGTGGACTACAACATCTATGTGGGCGATTCGCTGGTGGCCCCAGGCCCCAACACAGTCGGCAGGGATGATATCCGGCTGCTGTATTTGCCCAACATGCGGTTGTGGCAGCTCATCACCATGTGCGGCATTGAGTGGGAGCTTCGCAAGCTCAAGCCTACGCTCAAGATGCCGCTCGATGCGACCCATCTCATTCTGGTTCAAAACACTCCGCTCTCGATCCGCTTCCGGGAGGATGAGAAGCAGTTCGATGTAGACGGAGCGTACAACATCCGGTATGAGATCGTCAAAAAGCGTATCGACAAAGCAGTGGTGAAGGGCACCGGAGAACGCCTAACCCAGCCACATCAGATTGCCATCGTCTACTCGCAGACCCGCGAGGCCCAGGAATACCGGCAGTATCTGGAGTACATGTCCGCCGCAGGATACATTACCGGGGAGGTCGAAGAACTCGAACTCGAACCCATGCAGGGGGTCTACGGCCTGAAAGCCCTACGCGTAACGGTCAACGAAACGCCGCCGGAGTCGAGCCTACAGCTTGAGCCCTCGGAGATCAAAACGGTCACGAAAAAGCTGGCGGTATCTACGTAAGCCTGAAAGCCAGAGTGCTGGCGTGTTTTGCCGACTATATCTGACACGATATAGACGCAGTTGCTTGACTTAAAAAGCGAAGGCCCATCAAGAGATGGGCCTTCGCTGTATGATATAATATGACCGTAGATCCCGACCAGATGACCGGCCTCAAGGACTCAGCCGGGCGCTCCGCGTTCGCTGCTGGCTAATGGCTTTGCTGGTGGCCTACCGGCTCTTTCGACAAATCCAAGACCAGACCCTCATAGGCCGCAGTGCAGGCAATACCGTGGGGCGCAAGCATCGCACGGGCATCGGCCTGAAGCGCGTCGAGGGCGTCATCGGAGCGATCCGGGTCGTGGTGGAAAAGCACGAGGTGTTTGATCCGCGCCGCGATAGCCAGCTCGCAGACGTGCTGCACGCAACTGTGGCCCCATCCATGCTTCATCGGCATGTCGTCGGCGAGGTATTGGGCGTCGTGGCAAAGCACATCGGCCTCATGGCAGAACGCCACAAAGTCGTTGAAGGGCGTGGTTTGCTCAGAAGCCGAGAGTTCGTTGTCGGGGATGAACACAAAGCGATGGCCTTCGTGTTCAAGGCGATACCCAAGCGCCTCGCCGGGATGGTTTACCGGGAGCGCGTCGATAGCAAAGCCGTGGCGGCGGAGATGCGCGAGACCGTCGCCTTCGACGCGCAAGTAGGCACACTTCAAATCCTCGACATGGAGCGGAAAGTGCAGCCCATCGAAGAGCGAGAGCAACGACCAGCCCTCTCCGTCTTGCTGGTAGTCGATGAGATGAATCCGCCGATCCGGCTCGTAGAGGGGATGGAAATAAGGAAAGCCGAGGAGGTGATCGGTGTGGAGATGGGTGAGGAGCACGAAAAGCTCCTGCCCGCTTCCTAGCAACGCCTTGCCCATCGACCTGATGCCCGACCCTGCGTCGATGATGAGCACCTTGCCCTCGATCTCAATGCAGACCGAGGTGGTGTTGCCGCCATAACGAGCGGTATGTGGGCCGGGCGTGGGGATGGTGCCCCGCACGCCCCAGAACGTGACGATCATATCAGTACGGTACAAGCCATGGTGTCGTGTTCATCGGGGGCACACTCGTCACTATGAGAACACGTAACTCCATGGTTCTACGGAATTCGTCTCTGCAAAAGCCGGTCTCCCGCCAGGGTTCCGGGGCTCTGCGTAACGAACAGCGGGCGGCCTCCCTGGCTCAGGGCACCATAGAGGGCGTTGCCGGAGACATCGCGATCCAGATATAAACGAAGACGAAGCTAAAGACCCCCAGTACAACGGCTATCATCAGCGCCGTATAGGCCGTGCGCAACAGCTTAAACTTCTTCTGGAGCACCCCCCCGAGGCCGTAGATGTCGCGGATCATGTTATAGTAGAGCTTATCCGTATTCTGCATCAGCTCGGTCATCCCCATGATGTACTCGTCGCGGGGCATGTGCGAGAAGTTACCGAAGAACAGGATGTTCGCCTTGTTGGCCCGCACATCGTCCAGGGTGATGGGCGTGCTGCTAACACGAGGCCGCGCCGCCAAAATTGCGTAGACGAGCGAGATGAGGCAGCCGATGAGCAGCAACGAGGTGGGAAGCAAGAGCCAGGGGTTGGCGTCGATCTTGGGTGAGATGGCCGCGAGCAGTACCGAGATGACGATGCTATTGACGCCCATAATCATGTTCGACTTGGTGTCGGCCAGGGCGCTCAGGTCCATGTTGACCCGGTACGACGTGCGGAACATCGTTTCGATGCCTCGCGAGGTGCCAAGCTTCGGCGGCTCATCCTTTTTCTTGTCCTTCTTTTTCTTTTTCTTTTTGGGAACGACCGCATTGGCGAGCGGTGCCATCTGTACAATCGCCTCGCCGTCTGCCTCCTGGACCTCACCCGGCACCGCTGCCGGGGCAACCTCGACAGGCTGCTCCACCGGAGGCTCCTCCGGCGATGGTGCCTTGAATACGTTTTCTTCTGCCATAAGACCTTTACCGCTTGGAAGGTGTTAGAAAACGGCCCTCTCCTTTAATAAGCCGCTCTCCGATACGTTTCATGCAGGGTATCATGTTCAACGCCGTTCGTCCATCCCAACGCCTTGTGGTGCTGCTCGTGCTGCTGGCAACGACCCTCCCAGCCTGCGCCCAGGAAGGCTCGGTTCAAGCCCCCGCGCCTGCCATGGCCGTCAACGCACCGCCGCCCTACCGGTTCGAGGCCCCCGACACGCTGATCCGCCTGCCCAACCGCCTCCGCGAGATCTCGGGGCTTACCGTCCTCGATGAACAAACCCTTGGAGCCGTACAGGACGAGAAGGGCAAGCTCTACCTGCTCGACCTCCGCACGGGCGAGGTCCAAGACGACCCTCGGTTTGAGAAAGACGGCGACTACGAAGACCTCGCTCGTGTGGGCGATGGAGTGTATGTCTTGCGCAGCGACGGCACGCTCTATGAGATTACAAACTGGCGCGATAAGAAGCTCGATTCCGTTAAACATAAAACAAAGCTGAGCGAAAAGCACGACACCGAGGGCCTTGTCTACGATGCCGCGCAGCAGCGCTTGCTCATCGCCTGTAAAGAGTTTGCAGGTCCAAACCGGCCCAACCAGAAGGCCATCTACGCCTTCGATCTGAACACGAAGACCCTCCTCGACGACCCCGTCTTCACGATCAATGTGGCCGATTTCTCCGAACAGGCAGGCTCTGATGGAGCCGCCAACGATGGCATTCGCAAAGCCCTCGGGCCGGTCTTCGACCTGAGCGGGTTCAAACCAGCAGCCCTCGGGATTCATCCGATTACGGGGCAGCTTTATGTGCTCTCGTCTGTGCGCCGCGCCATCGCCGTGCTCACTCCGGACGGGGCGCTCGACACCGTATGGATGCTCTCCAAGAAGCTCTTCCGCCAACCCGAAAGCCTCACCTTCCTCCCCGACGGTACCCTCTTCATTGCCAGCGAGGGCGATGGCAAGCGGGCCACCCTCATGCGCTTTACCTATCACCCCTGACCCCCTCAACCCCATACACCCACCATGAGAATACAGCTCCACCGCCTCGACGATGCCTTTCACTTCCTGGCAACCAACGAGGATGGCAACGAAGTGCACCTCGATGTCAGCCCCGAAGAGGGCGGCACCGGGCAAGGGGCCGGGCCGATGCAGACGGTCATCATGGCCCTTGGCGGCTGTAGCAGCATCGATATCGTCTCGATCCTCAAGAAAGGACGGCAAGACCTCCAGGGCCTCGATGTAGAGATCGACTATGAGCGTGCCGAGGGCGAGGTACCGTCGCTCTTCACCGACATCCACGTCCACTTTGTCCTTACCGGCGACCTCGACCCGGAGAAGGCCCGGCGCGCCGTCGTCTTGAGCCTGGAAAAGTACTGCTCGGTAGCGAAGATCATCGAGAAGACCGCTTCAATCACCGGGTCGTTCTCGGTCAATGGCACGCGGTACACGCTCTGAGCCTCGCACCTAGCCCCATGAAAACCCTCTTCGACGCTGCATATCGGCAGGCCCTGAACGCGCGGGTGCAGCAACTCACCCCCAACGCCGAGCGCCGATGGGGCACCCTGACTGCCGCGAAGATGCTCTGCCATATCGGCGACCAGCTTCGCGTGGCCCTCGGCGACCTCCCCTCCATCGTGCAGCCCGGCCCCCTGACCCTCCCTGGCCTCAAGCACGCCGCCATCTACCTAGCACCCTGGCCTAAGGGCAAGGTAGAAACCGCCCCCGAGATGCTAACCACCGAGCCGCACGACTTCGACGCTGACCGCAAGGCGCTACTGGCTACGATGGCGCGCTTCGCCGAGCGCGGCCCCGACGCCCACTGGGCTCCGCATCCGCTCTTCGGGACGCTTTCGGGCAAAACGTGGGGCGTCCTCGCTGCCCGCCATATCGACTATCACTTGCAGCAATTTGGCGTATGAACGCCCAGCGCGGCAAGCCTCAAGCGCGCCCGTTGCCCTACCTCCTGTGGACTGCACGAGACACCTCCAACAACTCCCTCCAAAGCCACTGTACCCCCTAAGCGGTCCAAGCGGGGCTAAAAACACGGTTGAATTGTAACGTCGCCTACGCTTGCGTCAAAACATCGCCCAGAGTCTGGCACGACATCGGCTATGTTTTGTCAGCACATCGTCCAATCAGAGAGGCCACGAGCAGGAGCTTGTTTGTTGCGATGGGCCCAAAAAGGGGCAGCCCGACGCGGTTCTCCCTCAGAACACGCGCCGAGCTGCCCGCTCCCCCCAGCATGCTACTCGGCTATCCTGCTACCATCGTGCATACGAACGCCCTGACAAACACCACCTCGGTACCATGAATCGCACCAAAAACGCCGGAAAGAGAGGCCTTGGACGCTCCGGTCTTGATGGGCTTATCGTAGGTCTGATGCGGGTTCATGGTGTGTACGAGCCGGGTTAAAACGGCGTTTAGGTCAGGGTTTGGGGCAACAGTGTGGCCGGTTTTCTGGAGTCGTTCTACAGCTACAACGACAGGGTACAATACCCTCGTTACGCCCTTGTAAGATTTTTTTCGCATCGCCAGGTTTAGGCGCGGCACGAAACCGGGATGCAAGCGGCCTGTTTGATTCTCAAGGTCCACGTGCTCTCCTGCTGGATAGCGCGCTTATCCTCCGGCTCTCGCCATCACCCTCGAGTGTGTTATGCGATACGGAATCGCCCTCTTCGCGCTCCTCTTCACGGCCCTGGCCGGGTGTGCCCCGCCGGAGTTGGAACAGACCCAGACCTACCGCAGCGCTGCGCTCCGAGCGGCCTCCTGGCTCCAGGCGCAGGCCCTGGAGCGCCCCGACGGCACGGTGTGGGCCGCCGACCCCCAGGATTCCACCACTGTGACCACTAACCTGTATAGCGGCTCGGCGGGGGTGGTGCTGTTCTTCCTCGAAGCCTACCACGCGACGGGGCAGGCCACCTACCTCGACGAGGCCCGTGCCGGGGCTGACTACCTCCTCGCCACCCTGCCGGACTCGCTAGGACCAGGCCAAAACGGGCTTTATACCGGCGTTGCTGGGCTCGGCTTCGTGCTCGAAGAGACCTACCGCGCCACCAACGACAACAAATACCGCGAAGGCCTGCGGCGATGCGTGGCGCTCCTCCAGGCCCATGCTGAGCCTACCGAGGCCGGGGTGACCTGGGGCGGCGTCACCGATATCGTCAGCGGCAGCGCCGGGACGGGGCTCTTTTTGCTCTACGCCGCCCGGCAGTTGCAAGACCCGGCGGCCCTAGACCTGGCCGTGCAAGCCGGACGCGAGTTACTCGCCCAGCGCATCCCAGAGGGCGAGGGGGTCAAATGGGCGATGATGCCTACCTTTCCGCGCCTCATGCCCAACTTCTCGCACGGTACCGCCGGGGTGGCCTATTTCCTTGTAGAACTCTACCGCGCCACCAACGATACGGCCTTCCTCAATGCCGCCCGCGAGGGTGCAGCCTACCTGCGCGGTGCCACAACCGACGACGGGCTGCTCTTCCATCACGAGCCCGAGGGCGAAGACCTTTTCTATCTCAGCTGGTGCCACGGCCCCCCTGGCACGGCACGGCTCTATTACCGGCTCTGGCAAACCACCCAAGATGCGACCTGGATGGACGCCGTCCACGAAGCCGCCCGAGGCGTGATGCACACGGGCATCCCCGACACCCTGACAGCGGGTTTCTGGAACAACGTCAGCCAGTGCTGCGGCTCGGCTGGCGTCGCTGAGTTTTTCCATGCGCTTTACCGCATCACCGAGAGGCCCGAATACCGCGACTTCGCGACCCATGTGACGAACAACCTGCTGGCCCGTGCTACAGAAACCGACGCCGGGCTCTCCTGGGTTCAAGCCGAGCATCGCGTCCAACCCGATCTTTTGATCGCTCAGACCGGGTTTATGCAAGGTGCCGCAGGCATCGGCACGTGGCTCCTGCATGCCTCGGCCCCCGATGCCCAGGCCGAAACCCGCATCATCCTACCCGACTCACCCTGGTAAGGCCGAAGACCACGCGGCTTCGCCCTTGCCTGGCGTACCCCCTGTCGCTACTTTATCAGCGGTGCAGTCTATACACCACTTGCCATACGGCACATGCCATGCGGCTCGTTGACCCGGCGTATCTCCAAGGCTGCCTGGTCTTGCCCTCCTCAACCCTTTACTGCCCCGGTCTTATGCGTATCTGTTCTCGCCTCGCGCTGATCCTCCTGTTGGCCTGGATGCTTGTGCCTGCCGCGTCTGCCCAACAAGCGCCGGACGACCTGAAAGACGGCTTCCTGGGCCGTTTCAACTATGCCGCCCAGCGCCTCGTCCGCCTCGCCGACGCACTGCCTGCCGAAACGTTTTCGTGGAGCCCCGGCGAGGGGGTGATGACCGTAGAGCACGTCTTCATGCATATCATCCACTACAACTATTACTATCCGGCGTCTAGCCTTGGCATCGCCGCCCCCGACGGCATCGACATGGAGGGCCTGGAAGCGCTCACCGGCAAGGCCGCCGTGCTGGAGCATCTCGAAGCCTCACTCGACCATGTGCGCGCAGTGCTCGATGCCATGACCGAGACTGACCTGAGCCAAAGCGTGCGCCTCTACGGGCGCAACACCGAGGCGTGGAATGTGATGTTTCAACTTCAGATGCACCTGGGCGAGCACCTGGGGCAGTTGATCGCCTACACCCGCATGAACGGCATCGTGCCGCCCTGGTCGCGGTCTTAAAGAGTCTCTCATGAAACGTTTCTTCCTCGTCCTCGGGCTGCTGCTACTGGTTTTGGCGGCGATCCTCGGCATCAACACAGCGCGGTTTACATCGAAGCAGATAACCGTTGCCCCGGTGCCGCCCGTCGCCCTGGATACTGAAGCGGCTTCGCAGCGACTGGCCGAGGCCCTACGCTTCCCAACCCGATCCGTAACCGAAGACGCCGCTTGGGACACCGCCCCCTTCGACTCGCTCCAGGCCTACCTCCAGACCACCTACCCCCGCGTTCATGCCACCCTGAAAAAGGAGGTAATCAGTGGGCACGCGCTGCTCTACACCTGGGCCGGGCGACAACCTACGCTCGATCCGCTAGTGATCATGGCCCACCAGGACGTCGTGCCTGTAGATCTGACGACGGCTCCGACGTGGGAACACCCGCCCTTTGCAGGACGCATCGCCGAGGGCTACGTGTGGGGCCGAGGTGCCATGGACAATAAGAGCGGCGTGATGGGCTCGCTCGAAGCCGTCGAGATGCTGCTTGCAAGCGGCCATACGCCCGAACGGACGGTGCTGTTGGCTTATGGACACGATGAAGAAATAGGCGGTCTTGAGGGTGCACGCAGCATTGCCGGGCACCTGGAGGCCCAGCAAATCACCCCGTGGCTCGTCGTCGATGAAGGCGGCACGGTCATGTTGGACCACCCGCTCCCGGTAGACGCCCCGCTGGCGCTTATCGGCATCGCCGAGAAGGGATACGTCAGCTTGGCGCTGACGGCCCAGGCCGAAGGCGGCCACTCGTCGATGCCGCCTCGTGAAACGGCAGTGGGCCTCCTGAGCACGGCCATCCATAGGCTCCAGGCCTCCCCGTTCCCCGCCCGGCTTACCGGAGCCACAGGGATCCTGTTCGACTATATCGGCCCTGAGATGTCGTGGCTACCGCGTACGCTTTTTGCCAACCGCTGGCTCTTTGAACCGCTCATCATCAGCCAGCTTGCCGCCTCACCCTCCGCCGATGCCACACTCCGCACCACCACAGCCCCGACGATGCTCGAAGGCAGCCCCAAAGACAATGTGCTCCCGGCCCAGGCGCGGGCGGTGGTCAACTTCCGCATCCTCCCCGGCGAGACTGTCGAGAGTGTGACCAAGCGAGTGCTGGCCGTCATCGACGACCCTCGCATCGAGATCAGCCTGGAGGGGAATGCCCGCGACCCCTCGCCGGTCTCCCCGACCGACGGCGAAGGCTTTGGCATCCTGGCTCAAACCATCCGCGAGGTGTTTCCAGAGGCCCTCATCGCGCCTTACCTCGTGGTCGGCGGTACCGATGCCAAGCACTTTAGCAGCCTCTCGCCCCAGGTCTACCGGTTCCTGCCCCTGCGCATCCGCGAGGGCGACCTGCCCCGCGTCCATGGCACCAACGAGCGTATCAAGGTAGAAGACTACGCCGACGCCATCCGCTTCTATCGCCAGTTGATCCTCAACGCAGCGGCGGCACCCTAACCACCTATCTATCCGGCGCTTATACACATTAGCCTTGGCCCAGCGCTTTGGCTAAACAGCGGCCTGCTCAACACGCTCCTGTAACAACCGGTACGTATCGAATTGAGCCCGGATCGGCGCGTCTGCATTGGGAGCCACGTAGGCGTTTTGCAGATCGGCATCGATGATACGAGCGCTGGTGGTATCGGCCACCTGGAGGTCGAGAATGGCACGGAGGTCGCGGCGGACGTCCGGATCGTAGAGCGGGAAAGCCACCTCAACACGGCGGCTGAGGTTACGCCGCATCCAGTCTGCCGAAGCCAGATAGATACGCTCTTCGCCGCCGTGGTGGAAGATATAGACCCGGGCGTGCTCCAGAAACCGGTCGATGATGCTGGTGATGTGGATGGTCTCGCTCTGATCGGGCACACCCGGTGCGAGGCAGCAGATCCCACGCACGAGCATCCGCACCGGCACCCCAGCGCGGCTGGCCTCGTAGAGCCGGTTGATAATCTTGCGGTCTTCGAGGCTGTTCATCTTGAGCAGCATCCCCGCCTCCTTGCCCGCCTGCGCCTGCGCCACCTCAAAGTCGATAAGTTGGTAGAATCCTTTGCGCAAATACAGCGGGGCCACCAGCAAATGCTCGAAGGATGGGGTCTCGGTCTCTCCGGTGAGAAAAGCGAAGATCTCCCGCACCTCATCGGCCAGCCGAGGGTCTGCCGTAAGCAGGCCATGATCCGCGTAGAGGCGGGCGGTCTTCTCGTTGAAATTGCCCGTACCCAGGTAGGCATAATGACGAAGCCCCGCTTTCTCGCGCCGGGCTACTAGCGCCAGCTTGGTATGCACCTTGAGCCCAGGCTTGCTATAGAGCACAACCACACCGGCTTCCTCCATGCGTGCGGCCCAGTCCAAGTTCGACTGCTCGTCGAATCGGGCTTTGATCTCCACGAAGGCCGTAACCTGCTTCCCCTTCTCGGCAGCCTTGACCAAGGCCTGAGCCACCGCCGAGTCGCGGCTGACGCGGTAGAGCGTCATCCAGATGGCCTCAACAGCGGGGTCTTCTGCCGCCTCCGCCAAGAACCGCACCACGTAGTCGAACCGCTGATATGGGAAGCTCAGAAGTCGATCTTTCTCTGCCATAGCCGCACGCACCGACGAAGCGTGCTCCAGATCAGGATGCGGCAGCGGCGGCAGGGGCTCGTAGGTCTTCCCCGCTACACCGCACTGCGGAAAGCTGAAAAAGTCGTTCAGGTTATGATAGCGTCCCCCCTCCACCAAGTCCTCGTCGGCCAGATCCAGGCAAGCCTTCAGCAGCGTGAGAGTGCCCTGCGGCATGCGCAAGTCGTAGAGGAAACGCGACGGGATGTTGGTCTCGCGCTTGGCCAGGCTTTTGGCGATCATCTCCTTGAGATTGCCCGAGAACTCATCCTCCAGGTACAGATCGGCGTCCCGCGAGAGCTTGACGGCATACGACGAGCCGACATCGTAGGCCGGAAAGAGCCTCGGCAGGAAATGGCGAATCACATCATCGAGGAACATGACCTGATGCTGGGGTCCATCGCCGGGTACTTCGATGAAGCGAGGCAGCGGGGGGCTCGGTATCCGGATGAGCGCGTACCGAACAGCCAACGCACCAAGGCTGATCGCTTCTGATCGATCGCCGAGTTCAGTAACGAGATAGAGTCCTCGGTCTTTCAGGAACGGAGCCGGAGCCTCACGATCGAGTAGCAGCGGCTGGAGATGAGGCCGGACGGTCTCCTCAAAATAGGGCAAGAGGGCTTCATGCTCCGCCGGGCTCAAGCGGCGCTCATCGATCAAGGCGATGCCGCAAGCCTCCAACTCCGGCAAGATCATCATGCGGAAGATTTGCCCGAACTCCTCCTGCTGCGCAGTCACCACCGCATGGATCCGCCGAAGCAGTTCGTCGGGCTCGAAGTTGAGCTTCTTTCGCTTCTTCTTCCGCAGCCGCAACAGACTACGCAGCGACGCTACCCGCACCCGGAAAAACTCATCGAGGTTCGAGGAGAATATGGCGAGGAACTTGAGCCGTTCGAAGAGCGGCACAGCGGGGTTGCGGGCCTCTTGAAGCACCCGCCCGTTGAACGCCAGCCAGCTTAATTCGCGGTCGAGGTAGCGATAGCGCGAGGCGTCATCCATAGGAAGAGCATGGTAAAGACGAGCAAAAACGGCGTTGAAGCGGACAGAATACATCGGCGCGCTGCCGCATGCCACTAGGCCCAGGCTATCTTTTTGTTATCCTTTCAGGATTGTTCGACGGCTTGGGCCTGATCCATCTTGGCCCGTGCCTCCCGCACGCCTTGCTCCCAGGCTTCCTGGTTCTTGCGCGCACTCTGCACAAACGGCGACCACCCGATGAGCTTGATGATCCCGTTGTTGATGGCTTTGACCGGCTGCCGGAACGGACGCACCACGTCGATGAAGAGCACCACCCGCTGGCCGTCCGTATCGTTCCACACCTCATGCTCGTACGTGTCGTCGAAAACCATGCACTTGCCCTCATCCCAGTTCTGGATGTCGTTTCCGACACGGATGCGGACCTGTTCTTTTGGCTCAGGCACCTGGAGGCCCAGGTGGCACCGCAGCACGCCTTTGTACGGGCCTCGGTGCGCCGGGATGTGCTTTCCAGGAGCCAGAATCGAGAACATCGCCGACTTCATACCAGGCAGGCGCTCCAGGATCTTGGTTGTCTCTGGGCACTGGGCACAGTTGAACTCCGACTTAAAACCATAGCCAAAGAAGAAGTAGGTCTTCCACTTATCATCTTTGGAAATGCTGATCTGGTCCTTGGAGATATCCTGAAAGCTCGGCAGCAGGCCCCGCTCCTTGAGCACCTCGTCGAGTTCAGCCCGGATGACCTGCCAGTTATCCTCCAGGTCTTTGACCCAGGGGAAGTCCTCTTTATCGAAAAACGTCTTGTCGCCAACGAGCGAGAAGCGGACGGTGCCGCGCTCGATAGCTTGAAGAAGCTTAAAGGCTGGTTGCTTGATCGCTTTCCAAAAACGTTCGCTACCCGATGATTTCGTCTCCATAACTGCTTGCGTTGCGGGTTTCTAAACTAGCGCAGACCGTACGGGGAAAGACGGTACGGCCAAAATACGACAGGGATACCATCAAGCGCCGTTCCTCTCCGGATAATTCTTGATGAAGGGCGGCAGGCTCCACCACCTCCCGCCAAGTCCCTATGATCCAAGCCGAGGTTGCCGGATAGAGGCCGCACCGAAACCGAGCCTTGTCACATAACCCGCCTGTAGGTTTTGTTTTTGATCAGGGTGTTACTCTCGACCACCCTCAGCAAACCCGGCCTCGCCGCTGCCATTCTTCATCGCCAATGCCTAAAGGTTCAAGCGCGCTTAACGATTGATAGAAGAGGGCTCTGCCACGCCTCGCTCTGGCCGGATGGCCTTTGAAATGGCCCTGCCCCTTCAAACAACCGTTGCCCCATGACCCTCATCATTATTCTCATAACGTTGCTGCTCTTGCTCCTTGGCGGCGTCGGTGCCGGGTGCTGGTTCTACCTCCGCCCCTTGAAAGAGGAATTCGATGCCTTAACTGACCACATCGACCTCCACCGCGAGGCCGTTGGTACACTGGACCAGCGGCTGCATGTGCTAGAGCAACACCACCGCAAGCAAGAAGGCACGCTCCGCAACCTGCGCATCGCCATCGACAGCGTGACGCTGTTGCATAAGAAAGAAGCGCGCGCCGTCCAGTTGCAACGCCGAGAGGAACGTGCTCCGCGAGGCGGGGTCCTCGCAGCCCGTCCGCCGATGCCCCTCCCGGCCTCGCTTCCCGATCCGCACACGCTGGTAGCCGGACCCAGCACCCTTCCGCTGATTCCCCCCGATGCCCCTGCCTGATACCATGCCTGAATCCGAGGCTTTGCCCTTCAAGACAATCAACGACCGGCTGCGACACCGCTGGAAAAGACTGCTCAGAACCCTCGCAGAGCAGTCTGACGATTTTTGGGTAGACCTGGCTATGACGGCGCTGCAGAAGCAACGCTACGATGAGGCCCTCGTCAACCTCTATCAGGCCGTCGCGGTCAATCCCCGTAATGCGCGTGCCCATAGCCTCCAGGGCATGGCACTGCACTTCAAAGCCTTCGACACGGCAGCCCCGGCTCAGCACGCCGCCCAGATTGACGCCATGCTGACAGCCTATCGGCAAGCGGTAGACCTCGATCCTACCCTCCGCGACCTCATCGATAAGCGCCGCCAGCACGCCTATGTGCTGGAGTTTAAGCGCGCCACAAAAGCCTTTGCTAAGGGCGCAGCGCTTCCCGAGGCCTACGCGGAGGCGGCAGCGTCCTTCGAGCTTGCCGCCCAGATACGGAACGAAATAATCGCTGCCTTCCCAACGGCGGACACGCCCTGGGCCGCCCTCACGAACCAAGCCCTTGCCTACCGCAACGCGGGCCGCCCCGAAGAAGCGTTGGAGGCTTTTCGCCAGGCTATACAGCAGGGCGACACCTCCCTCGACTCCTGCCTCTTCCTCGCAGATCTTTATCAGCAGCAAGGCTACCCGGATCAGGCTGTTGTGCTGCTGGAACGCGCCTGGTATACCCAGGCCAACCGCGCACTGCTAGAGACCCCGCTGCTCAACGCGTACGTCAGCGCCGGGCGCACCGATCAAGCCTTGCCGTTTTACAAAGACGCGCTGACCCAAACCCCGAATGATGGCCCGTTGCGCTATAACTATGGCACACTCTTGCTCCAAGCCGAACGCTACGAGGAGGCCATAGAACACCTACAATACGCCACCCAGATCAACCCCGACAACGTCGATGCGCAGTACAACCTGGGCGTGGCGCTTTTCAACCAGGCTGCAACAACCGACAAACAAGTGCTTGAGGCTGTCAGTCGGCTACATACTGCACATGCGGGGCCATCAGGCGAAGCTCTTCATGAGCACCAACAAGCGCTGGAAACGCTCATCCGGGACCAGCAGGACCTCTTTCGGCAAGCCATCGTGCCGCTGGAAAAAGCACGCAGCTTGGCCGAGGCTCAAGGCGACGCAACAGCCCCGATCCACCACGCCCTCGATAGTGCCTATCGGCGAATCGCGAAGGACTAGCTTGATGCATCGGCGTAGCGTGCCACGAGCCGCTGCACCGTGCGAACTCCGCGGACTGTCGCCGGGGCTCCTAAGGCTTTCTCCAGGTGTCCGTTGGAGAAGTTGGAAGCCCTACGCCCTTCGGGACACAGCCAATACACCTCGCGTCCCTGCACCTCGAAGACATCAACGGCGCTTTGATGGGCTTTCAGCCGCTCCCATGATTCAGGCTCCACCGGCGCTGCCGTGAAGGCAACATGCAAGCGGCTTTCATCAGCGCCCTCGGCGGCGGGGAACGGCGTAGCCTGAGCAATGGCCGCCACCTCTTCCATCGACCGAATAAAGACGGCAACGGCATACCCCAGGTGTGCTTCGAGGTGCGTTGCTAACTGGTCCTCAAGCCCCGCAACCTCATCGGGCGATGCCATAAAGATCAGGTTGCCGCTTGCGATGAAGGACTCGACATCCGCAAGCCCAAACCGTTCGAAGAGGTGGCGGAGCTGCTGCATCTTGACACGCCGCCCTCCAATGTTAATAGCGCGGAGAAATGCCACGTATCGGGTCATGACGCGTAATGGTAGGTAGGTTGCTTGGTGATACGGTAGTGACGCGGCGATCAGTTCACCCAGATCCTGCCAACGCCCGTCGGCGGCTCTGGTTGAGGCGGCGTGTAGCACGTGTGCGGGGCATAGATACGAAAACGCCCGTTGCTAAACACATGCCAGCCTGCTTCCTGGGCTACCTGCCACATCAACTGCGAGACATCGGCCTGAAGCGCCCAGAAGCCCTGGTTGCGCAGCTGGTTTTTGACCTCCAAGGTTGTTGTGGCTCCGTGAAGCGCCATCAGCGCCTCAGCTGTCTCGTAGACAGCCGCTATCGTGAGGGTGTGCTTATGGTTCAACATTGTTTTCGGCTTTGATGGTGAATGAGCAGAAGCAACCAGGCAGCCGAGACGATCTAAGGAATCGTCTCTGCAAGCGGCGAGGCTTCCGTCGAAAGCGTTTGGGCTCACTACATGCCCACTTCCACGAGATAACGCACCGTGCATTGCGCCTCGTTGTAGACGATGTATTCGTTGTTGAGCAGATCGACACCGCCTTTAGCGAAGAGCGAATGGTAGGGCTTCTGAAAACGCCGTGCGCGCGCAGCCAACCGGTCTGCGGTAAGCTCGTAGCACCACGAGGCGTGCCGACGTACCTTGAGTTGGTGCCCCACATGCACATCGTAGAGCGCCAGATAGGCCCGCGAATCTGCCCCGCCAACCCAATAAGAGCCACGGAGCGAGGTGTAGTTGAGCGACTTGCGGCACTGATCCGCAAAGTACAGCCCATAGCCAAACATCTTGCCTGTGATGACGGCATGCGCCGGACGCAGCACGAGACCATTTTCGAGGATCGACAACCAGTTCTCATTGCGGCTGCCGTGCCAGAGTTGCCTGACCTTCTGGTTCTCTGCCGAACCCACATGCCCCTCGAAAACCTGCTGTGTCCGAACGTTGGTAACCTCAAACGCCCGTCGAAAACAGGATGCCTGATCGCCCATCAACCGCTGTATGGCTTTTATCTCTGCGGCATCGTCTACGGGCTGCACGCGCAGGCCCAATGCATCCAACAAGGTTTGCGGCGTAGTCTTTTTGGCAGCCTGCTGGGTCTGGCTTTTCATCTTCACCTGCCCGGCCATCACATCCAGCGTGTCTTGCTCTATGCCGAGTTGATCTCGCACCGCTGCGAGTTCATCGGCGTGGTGGATACGCTCGATGAGGTGCTCGCGCACATTGCCCATCTTGCGAGGAATCACCGTATAGAGGTCCAATAAGCGCGTATTGAACGCCTCCGGAGCCATCCCGATCTGCACCATCGCCACCAATTCGTCGAGCAAAGCCTGCGCTTCATCGACCTGCTGGCCTGTCACCTGATCGGCGGTGACGGTGTAGTTGGTGTTGATGGAGTTGTTAGCATAGAGCGTTAACGTGCTGATGAGCCGCTTCACCGCCGGGTTCGCGATATCGAGAAGCGTACCCTCCTCTTCCTTCTCTGCAAAAAGGTGCGTCACGTCTCGATAGCCCTTCCGCACCTTCTCCCTATACTTCTGATCCCACTGCTGCATGGGGTAATGCCGGATGCTGCCTCGGCTGCCCACGCGCCCGTACGATACGGAGAACGTCCCCCCCTCCTGCTCCCGCATCTCATAATATTTATTGTTGTTTTCGGACGTGACCATGATGAGCTTCGATATCCGAAGCGGTGTTGCCGATATAGCCATGATGGTATCCTCCTTAGTGCCTGTTGAATCTCGTGCCCAAGCAACATAACAACAGGGCTATGACATCATTTTGTCATAGCCCTGTTGGCTTTTTTTAACCCTTGTCTCAGCGGAAGATTCGACTTAAAAATCGTTGTTTGCGACAACCAGAATATGTGGGTGGATCCACACCTCCCGAACTACTTGATGTAGCCCTTCCAGTCCTTCAAGCGTGGCTACAGCCCAAACTGTGCTTTGATTCCGTTCAGGAAGGTTGCGTCGTCGGCAGCCTTGCGATGCGCAACAATCTGCTCGGCGTCTGGCCCCGCTGTATATCGCAATTGATCTGTTCCATCCGTCGCCGCCCGATAGATGACCTCAGCGACCACTTCCGGCTCAGAACCACGCTCGGCAAGCGGCCCCATCGCCACCATGAGTTTATTAACGACGCCTTGATACTCGGCCAGGCTCTCATCGTTGTTGAAATCGAACGAACGTCCCCCAAAGTCGGTCTTAATCATCCCCGGTTCCACAATCTTTACCCTCACGCCGATGACTCCCATCTCAAAGCTCAGCGCTTCGGAAAGCCCTTCGACAGCGAACTTGGAGCCATGGTAGAGCGTGCCGAGCGGGAAGGTCATCTTTCCACCGATGGACGAGATGTTGATGATGACGCCCTGCTTGTTGGCACGGAAATGGGGCAGTACAGCCTTGGTTGTCTCTAGCAGTCCGATCACATTTACGTCAAACTGCCGCCGGATCTTCTCAATGGGCGTAGCCTCTAAAACACCGTATGCGCCATACCCGGCATTGTTGAGCAGTACGTCGATCTTGCCGAACCGGGCGAGGCCCTCCTCAACGGCGTTGGTGATCGACGCTGCGTCTTGCACATCAAGGCGGGTGACAAGCACATTGTCGAGCAGGGTCAACTCGTCCTCCTGCTCCGGGCTGCGCATGGTGGCGATGACGTTCCACCCCTTTTGCTGAAAGTATTTCGCTGTGGCTTTGCCAATACCGCTGCTGGCCCCTGTAATCAGAATGGTATTCATTGCTCTATCCGTTTGGTAGATTCTCGCAGGTTGTTTGTAAGCTCTCGTCTTTCGGGTGCTTACAAACAAGCTAGGCTACCAGCCTGGCTGCATCACTAGCAAAGCACGCCAACAGTCTAGCAGATCATGCCATTCTGCAAAGCCTTATCGAATGATGATGCTTCGCATCTAGCCCAGCCATTCCTTGGCTCTACTCTACTAGCGTTGCAAACGAAGTGCGGAGGCTCTCGGGGGTTTGACCTGTCCACGCACGAAAGGCACGAAAGAACGAATTGGGGTCGTCGTAGCCGAGGAGAAAAGAGATCTCGGCCCCGGTCATCGCAGAATGCCGGAGGTAATGCCGCGCAAGCTGTTCTCGGGCTTTATTCAGCACCTGCTGAAACCCTGTCCCTTCTCGGCGCAGATGCCGTTGGAGGCTCCGCGTGCTCATCCCCAGCATAGAAGCAACCTCCTTCACCGAGCTACGCCCGCCCGGCAGCATCTCGAAAAGCGCGGCATAGACACGCTCCGCGATAGACGCCTCCTGATCGATCTCGGCAAGGCGTTTCTGAAGGGTCGGCTCAAAGAATTGCCACATCCCCATGTTGGCCGTCAGAAACGGCCGCTTCGCATCGTGCGCTGAAAACGCGACGGTGTATTTTGGCCCACGCTGCACCCGAACACCGAAAAAATGTTCATAGGGCATTGCGGGGATAAGCGGCTCAGGCGTTGTAACCTGGAGTGGCCGTAGTTTCGTCCGCGTAGCCCGCCGTGCAAAGTGCACGAGGAAGACCAACTCCGCGGCACCAAGAGAAACGGGAAGCGGGCCTCCCTCCAGGCTACCATAAGCCAAGGCCGTCTGTTCTGGGCCAATGTCTACATCCAGCGTAAACGGGCCGATGAGCCGTTTATACGTGCTGAGGCGCTCTACAGCGGTGTTAAGATCGGGGCTACAAAGGGCTGCAAAGATGGGCGGATCGAAGGCTTCAACCGAGATGCCTTGCCCGATTTCGAGAGCTAACAAACGATCTCCCATCTCCTCCTCCAACGCGATCCATAGCCGGAAATACTCCGCAGCCGAGACCGATGCATTTTCACGCGCGAAGAGATCGCCGGGCAGCGCTGCACGACGGAGGATATTGCCGGGACGAAGCCCAAGGTCGCGCAGAACGATCTGCCAGTTAGCGCTGAGTTTGAAGGCCTGCCCCATATCTTCCTGTTGTGTACGACAATGATGAACAGCCCTCGTACACGCATGAGAGCCCCGCCAACACTGTGCGAAATGGAATGCTCAAAGCCAAGCTAGAAAATACAAACCCTTCATCACAACGCTTCTAACAAAATACGCCAAGACACATGCAGATCGCGCCACAGGGAAGCCTGCATGATAGGCATTCCGCGCTAATCCAATGGCTTAATCTTGCCTATTCCAAACACCCTGCCCGTTACCCAGCACGAAGGTGGGACTCATCCTTCTGCGCTTCATCGAAAAGATCCTATAGATAACAGGCATCACCCTCTCTCACTCCCTGACAAGGCCCGCCATCACACGATAAACCCAGGCCCTATCAAAAAGCCCTACCCTCATTACTCATCTGCCGCATGGTCGGTGTAGACTTTATAACGAGCGCGTCCTTTTTGCTTTCCCCGGTAAGGCTAAGCCGACGGGCTCGTTGAGGCACAGTAAAGCCCGGCGGCCTATTTAGGTCGCCGGGCCTCACTGCGGAGACGAAAACGGCTCCCTTTTTCAGCGGACTCAGTGTGGAGACCGGGGCTGCTGAATGCAAGGGAGGGTGCGATACGACCGTTCCATCGTAGCCGACAGCGCAGCCGTGCCTGCCCGAACCGTTTAGCGTCTAATATGAGTCTAAGCCACCTCAGGGACATAAGCAAGTTGTTCGCCACGCTCCCAGGCTTCTTCTCATCCTGACGGCTGACGCAAACAGAGCCGGGCGACAGGATGGACGAGCAACTCGGTGCGCCTCTTCGGAGGGGGCCGGGGGGATTTTCACTGGATGGCGCGAACAAGAACATCCCTCCTGTGTCCCCTTCGAAGAGGCGCACTCATTGCGTAGCGGCCGTGTCTTGCTGCAACCGGTCTAGGTCGTTGCGAAACCGGGCTAGATAGGGATGATCAGGCCGCAGCATCTTCTCCCCCATCGTGATAGCCTGCCGATATAAGGTATCGGCATCGGCATAACGGCTCCGGGTGTGTGCAATGAGACCCAATCCATGCAAACTCAGAGCCGTGTAAGGATGTCCATTCTCGAAGAGCCTACGCCCCATCCGAAGTGATTCGCGGTAATGTTGCTCCGCAGCCTCTAAATCGTTGGCCTGCCGGTATAGCTTCCCGAGGTCGTTCAGCACAGAGACTTCCCGTATCTGAAGCTCTCCGCCATGGGCGCGATAGATCGCCAAGACCTTTTCATAAGCTTGTAGGGCTTCGTCGTGCTGGCCTGTACCTTGAAGGAAATCAGCAAACGTATTCAGCGCGATACCCGTCGTCGGGTGTGCGTCTCCATGCACCGTTGTATAGGTTGCCAGGGCTTCAAGGTAAAGTGGCTCGGCTCCGGTATGATCGCCCTTATAACGCAGCACCTCGGCTACCCCTAACGCACTCTCTGCAACATCGGCATGCTCGTCTCCATAGAGCTTGCGGCGCAGCGCGAGGGCTTCGCGGTACAGCGGCTCCGCCCCTTCAATATCGCCTCGAAAATGTTTGAACTGAGCCAGAAACATGAGACTCGCCGCCATGCTGGGGTCGACCTCGTCTGGCGAGGCCCGGTGCAAAGCGACGACTTCCTGAAAAAGCGACTCGGCCTGGGCATAATCACCCTGATCATGGCGAACCACCGCCAAGTTGTGCAGCGTCGCAGCGATAGCAAGGTCAGATACTTCCACCGCCGCGCGGCGTAGCGCCAACGCCTCCCGATACAGCGCTTCGGCTTCAGGTAGCACACGCTGCTTCCTCAAAACCTCCGCCAATTCGTGCAAGCTCATCGCCAACAAGGCAGGATCGGTGTCCTGCTGCTCGCGCCGCAGGGTTATTGATTCTTGCAATAACGGCTGTGCGGTATCGTGCTCCATCTTCACCGCATGCAACACCCCCAGATGATGCAACGTCTCGGAAAGCCCCAAGGGCGAGGCTGGTAAGCCCCGGCGCAGGGCCAACGCCTCCTCCAACAACGGCTGCGCTTGATCATAGCGCCCCAGGTTGCGATAGACCTGCCCCATCACGGTCATCATGGTGGCCTGCACTTCCGGCTGGCCATCCAAAGCCTCAACCCGCTCGGCCCCTTGATCAAGCAGTTCGAGCGCGGTGATGGTATCGCCACGGGCTTGGTTGGGGTCGGCCACGCGGAAAAGCGCGATCAGAAAGGCCGAGACCTCCTGAGACTTGGCGGCTTCGAGCCGAGCCAGATCGCGCTCGGCAGAGGCCACGCGCGCCTGCCACGCAATACCTGCAAGCCCTCCCAGCAACGATAGCATAATCAGCCCAGCCGCACCCACCCACACCCGGTGCCGCCGGATAAACTTCGAGGCCCGGTAGCCGAAGGTGTCTGGTTGCGCCTGCACCGGCAACCCGGCCAGATGACGCTTGATGTCGTCGAGGAACTGCTCGGCAGAGGCATAGCGACGCGTCGGTTCTTTGTGCAGGGCACGCATCACCATCGTATCGAGATCGCCCGTCAGGCGGCGACGCAGCTTCTCGGGCAACGTCGCACGCGCATGGCTGACCTCTTCCGGCGTAATCGTGCGTGTCTCGCCTGCTGTCGTCGCGACTTCTTCGACCCGTTTTACAGCTGTGCTGGGGCGCACGGGATCCTTCTCGCAGATCACCCGCTCCACCTCGCCCATCGATAGGGTATCGACACGGTAGGGTCGGTGCCCCGTCAGCAGTTCGTACAAAACCACCCCGAGTGCATAGACATCGCTGGCCGTCGTCACCGGCTCGCCGCGCACTTGCTCCGGGCTGGCGTATTCGGGCGTCATCACCCGCCCCGTGTAGGTCTGCTGCATTCCGGCACCGGGCCTATCCGGATCCAGCAGCTTGGCAATACCGAAGTCGAGCAGCTTCACCTGCCCATCATCGGTCACAAGGATGTTGCTCGGTTTGAGATCGCGGTGGACGATGAGGTTCTGATGGGCGTACTGCACGGCAGCGCAAACCCCCTGAAAAAGACTCAGCCGCTGTGTAACGTTGAGCCGCTCCCGGTCGCAGTACTGGTTAATGGGCACTCCCTCGATGTATTCCATCGCGAAGAAGGGCTGCCCACCAATCTCGCCATGGCCTGATGCCGTAAGTCCGCCATCGAGCAGGCGTGCAATGTGCGGATGCGTCAACTGGGCCAGGATGCGCCGCTCGTTGAGAAAACGATGGCGTAACTCCTCCGTGTACATCCCCTGGCGGATCAGCTTTAGAGCGACCTGCTGCTCGAACTGTCCATCGGCACGCTCGGCCAGGTAAACGGCCCCCATCCCACCTTGCCCGATCTTGCGAAGCACCCGGTATGTACCAATCTCGCGCCCTTCGATGGGATCGTTGTGTAGCGAGGCAACAAGCGGGTTTACCAGTTCATTGGCGAGGTCATCCATCGGCCCCGTCTCCTCGAAGTGATCGAGTAACGAGGCCACTTCGTTGCGCAAATCCGGGTCGTTGGCACACACCTCATCGAGGAACTCGTCACGATGCGCCCGCTCCTGCTTGAGCGCCTCTTCGAACACCTCCTGTACGTACTGCCACCGTTCCGGCGTCATCAGAGTTTGGATTGGGGATTTTAGAATTTGGATTGAGGATCTCGCAGCATAGGCTCGCCTTCCCAGCGCAGAATCCGATAGCTAAAATCCAACATGGAACACCTTAGTCTTTTCTATAAAGCCAAAACCATAGAAAAAACGGCTCATGGTCCTCAAATAAAACGGCTCAGGTGCCCTCTCGCAAGGCCCGGTTCAGCCAGGCCCGCGCTACGTTCCAATCGCGCTTGACTGTAGCGGGCGAGATGCTGAGTGCCTCGGCGGTCTCTTCGATACTGAGCCCCCCGAAAAACCGGCACTCTACGATCCGGTGCTGGCGTTCACTCAGGGCTTGGAGTTGGGTAAGCGCCTCATCGAGAGCCAGCAGTGCCTCAGCCCGCTGCTCCGACATCACAAGGCCCTCGTCTAGCGGAAGCATGGCCTGCCCGCCCCCTCTTTTTTGAGCCTTCCGCTTCACCGCATAATTGACCAGAATATTCCGCATAGCCTGTGCCGCGATGGCGAAGAAATGTGCCCGATTCTGCCAACGGATACGGTCGAGCCGGATGAGCTTGAGGTAGGCTTCATGCACCAGATCGGTGGTGTTGAAGGTGTGATCTGAACGCTCGTTGAAGAGTTGTTTATGCGCCAATCCGCGCAACTCATCATAGACGATGGGCAAGAGCCGATCCATGGCGGCCTGGTCGCCACCGACGGCAGCTTCTAATAGCTGTGTGGTTTCCTCTTGTCGATACATCGCGCCACGTTTAAACAACCCAGCCTCGCGGTAACTCCCCTCGCGCAGACTACGCTGTGCTGTGATTTAATGGTACGCACACGGACCCCTCCGCGCAAGAGGCGATCCGGCCCATTCCTTCTCAGAATACCCTATTCCTTCTTCGACAAGGCCATCTTTTTCAGATCACTTGAGCCATTTCGAACCCATTCCTGGCTTTACCCCAATGTGAGCGTTGTTGAAGCCGGTTAAGATGCGGCTCTCAACACCTGCACCAACATGCAGTTTGCTACTTCCTCCCTGAAGCCCAGCCAAACGGCGTCTCGGCGGCAGTAGCAGCCTAAATAGTGAGAGGAATGGCGTCTTCCTCCCGCGATTTCCTACTTAATAAACCATACTAACCGATGATATTAGCACCATGGAGATCCCTGGGAGATAAAGCCACTCCCCACACACCTTTTCGCCCACGCTACCCTCGAAGACCTATGCTGAAACTCACGCTGCTATCGATAAGCCTCTTCTTGTTCGCGGTGGAGGCATCCGGCCAATCGCGCAAGGTGATCATCAACCGCGTCCCGCTCGACGATACTACGGTCCAGGCGCTTGAACAGGCGTATGGGGTCCAGATCCTCGATGGGTCGTACTGGTACGACAAAGCCTGCGGAGCCTGGGGTTTCGAGGGTGGCCCAACGGCAGGGCTCATCCTCCCCGGCCTCGACCTAGGCGGCCCACTCCGTGCCGATGCTTCAAACGGTAATACTGGCGTGTTCATCAACGGGCGTCAGTTGCACAGCCAAGATGTAGCTGGGCTCCGGCAGCTTACCGGGGTGGTATATCCGGGGCGCTACTGGCTCGACGCATACGGCAATGTGGGGTTCGAAGGCGGCCCGGTTCTAGCCAACCTCGCGGTGCTCGCCCAGCAAGCAGGCCGGGGCGGCAACACCTTCTACCGCTCCGGCAACACCGGCATCGGAGCCGGTAGCAGCGGCGGCACATCGTACGTTATGGGCAAAGACTGGAGTGTCATCATCGACAACTAACATCGGGATGCCTGCCCTGCTAACCTTCTGGGCCTTTTCCCTGAAAAAAGCGACAGCCTCCGTGCGAGAGGCTGTCGCTTTTGGGTTTTGGAGGCATCGATGAGCCAATATGAGCAGGTTTTCGGCTTTGATGAGAAATGCTGCTTTCACTCCAAGCCCTCTTTTCCATGCGTACGCTGAATAAAGCGCCTTTTCGGGTGTTGGTATCTGCACTGCTGGTTTTGAGCCTAACCCTGCTCGCCGCTACGACGGGGCCTGATACACCAGCTCGATCCACGCCAAGCCCCGCCGTGCGCCCGGCCTTGTCCGCCGTGCTCACCTCGTCTGATGTGACTCAGACAACGCTCCGCTTCTCGACCTATCTCGGCGGCAGTGATATTGAACTCGGCTCGGCGATTGCCCTTGATGCGCAGGGATATATCTACGTCGCCGGGCAAACCCTTTCAGACGACTTTCCGGTGCGGAACCCGGCGCAGGGGTATCAGGGCGGGTTGCTCTTTGGCAGCGACGTGTTCGTCGCCAAGTACAGCCCCGGCGGCGACTCGCTTCTCTACGCGACCTACATCGGGGGCAGCATGGGCGAGGAAACCGTGTCTGCTATCACGGTTGACGACGCAGGACGCGCCTATATCGGCGGGAATACGGCATCGCTCGACTTTCCGCTGCAAAACAGCTTGCACGGCTACCGAGGTGGCGATCAACTCTTCTCCGATGCCTTCATCGTACGTCTCAGCGCCGACGGTAGCACCATCGACTTCGCCACGTATCTCGGCGGGACGGGCGATGAAAGCATCACCGCACTCGCCCTTGGGATCGACGGGGCACTCTACGTGGCAGGCTCGACGACCTCGCAGGACTTCCCAGCCACCGGCAGTGCGTTTCAGGGCAATCGGGCGGGCGAAGCTGACCAGCCGCTCTCTGATGCGTTTGTGGCTAAGCTCACCCCCGATGGCGATGCTTTTGACCTCGACTATGCCACCTATCTCGGCGGGGCCTGGGACGATTACGCCAATAGCCTCGCGGTCGATGACCAAGGGCATGCGTGGATTGCAGGGATGACAAACTCCGATGACTTTCCACTCCAGAATGCCTTACAAACCGAGTTTGCCGGGCCAATCCGCGACTTCGAAGGTGATGCCTTCGTAGCCCGGCTCAGCGCAGACGGCTCGGCGCTTTCGTTCTCGACCTACCTTGGCGGCAACCAGGACGACCAGGCTACCGGCCTGGCGCTCGACGAAGCGGGCGCAGCCTATCTGACAGGGTGGACCCAATCGAACGACTTCCCGACCACACCAGGGGTCTATCAAGCAGAACGCCGAAGCATTAGGGATCGCTTCGTGGCGCGGCTTATGCCCATGGCCGGAAGCTGGATGCTCGACTATGCGACACGCCTGGGCAGCGTCGAGGGTTATGAGATGGGCCGGGCTGGGTTGGCCGTCGATCAGGCAGGGCGCGTCTGGATTGCCGGGGCAACGATCTCCGACCAATTTCCCACCGCTGATGCCGAGCAGCCTAGCTACGGCGGCGGCGAGAGCGATGGCTTTCTTGCCCGCCTTGAGGCATCTGGTGCAGCGATGGGCTATGCCACCTTCCTCGGCGGCACCGAAGGCGATGTGGTAACCGGGCTCACCCTCCGAGGCAATACGCTCTGTCTTACCGGTAGCACCGGCTCTACAGACTTCCCCACGCAAGCCGCTAGGCAGGCCACCTTCGATGGCCCACCCGGCACAGGGCTTACCGTGACAAGCGCCTTCGTGTCGTGCTTCGAGACCATCAACGAGGCGTCTGTGCTAGCCCGCATGGCCGTAGCGCCCGACTCGATAGGCCTCATTGCGCAGGAAGCCCGGCAGTTTGCGGCTGAAGGCTTCGACCAATTCGATCAGCCTTTTGATGTGATGGCAACCTGGGCGGCCACCGGCGGCACCATCGATTCGACAGGTCTCTACACCGCCGGAGACAATGCCGGGCTGTTTACCGTCACCGCTACGGATCCGGCCACGGGGATCAGCGGCAGCGCCGTCGTCAACATCTTCAGCGGGGTGCCTACCGAAGACGCCTTCGATGTGCCGACAGAGTTCGCGCTCTATGGCAACTATCCCAACCCCTTCAACCCGCAGACGACGATCCGCTTCGACGTGAAAGAGCCTGCACGGGTGGTGCTGACCATCTACGACGTGCTAGGCCGCAAGCAGGCCACGCTCGTCGAGAAAGACTATACGCCGGGCCGCCACGAGGTACGCTTCGATGGACGTGGCTGGCCGTCGGGGACCTACTTCTACGCCGTCGAGATGGGTGACTACCGGGCGGTGAAGAAGATGCTGCTGGTACGCTGAGCTGTTACTCCATCCCTTGACACAGCCAACGCGTTGCCTTTAACCAGGAACCGACCATGACTCGCAAGTCCATACTGATCATCCCGCTGATCCTTTTCGCCGCGTTCTCACAGGCTGGTTGCTACCTGCCCCCAGAGTGCGATCCAGAGTCAGAGGATTTCGATGAGGAGGAATGCGAAACGCTTGCCGATTTCTTAATTGGGGTGTTTTCCTATGCGGCGTATGGAAATATCACACCACCAACCCCCTCGCTCTGCCCGGCAGGCCTGATCTGTAGACCTCCCTTCTGCACGTGGCTA
The DNA here is from genome assembly GCA_015164055.2 of Chrysaora achlyos. NCBI lineage: Eukaryota > Metazoa > Cnidaria > Scyphozoa > Semaeostomeae > Pelagiidae > Chrysaora > Chrysaora achlyos. The sequence continues at coordinate 30,100 of WUAR02111113.1, forward strand.
TCCGAAGATGGCGCGTTCCGCCGTTTTAACTCCAATGAAACCAAATTCGAGTCCTGGCACGGCGACAAGGTCACAAACACGGCCACGCCGTGTGAATCCTCAGGGGCGCGATTTTCCTGGGCGCTCACCTTTCTTGCCACCACGCCGGAGGGGGCGAGTGCCTCTGCATCGAGCCAGGTGTTTCAGGTTATCGACCTCAACAGCGCTCGTCCGCCGGGCATGCCACCTACCGCACGCCGGGTAAGAGCCCAGGCAGGCTTCAGGGTAATACTCGGAGAAGATCCGAGCCTTGATCGGCAATTCGGGCTGCGCGTCGATGCCTATACCGGCGATCCTGCCGCCTTCCCACAGTCTGGCGATCCGGAAAACCTGCCCACCAACAACCGCCTGTCGTCCGTCGAAGACATCGGGATCTACCCTCAGGGCGATTCTCTATGGCAGCGCCTTTACATCGAAACGATGATACCGGAGGATGCCGACTTTCTGGTGGTGCTGCTGGAGGCGTATGAAAACGTCGTCAACGATACAACAGGCTTTGAGTTTACCACCCCCGCCGGCATTGACGGGGTCCAAGTAGTCCTTGATGCGGGGAATCTCGCGCCGATGCCCCGCCCAGATGCTGCCACTACACCCGCCGGAGAGCCCGTTGTGATCCCGGTACTGCGCAATGATAGCGACCCTGATGACCCCATCGACGCCTCAACGCTCACCGTGGTTATCGAGGCCGAGCATGGCACGGCGGAGGTAAACGGTGACGGCTCTATCACCTACACGTCAGAGCTAGGCTTCAGCGGCGAAGATGAGTTCACGTACCTCATCGCCGACCCGGCAGGGCTCACCGGGAGTGCGCCCGTCACGGTCACCGTCGCAGCCGTCAACCGCCCCCCGGTTGCCGTCGCAGACACCGCCATGACAACCCCCGGCACGCCCATCGACATTGACGTGCTTGCCAACGATAGCGACCCCGACGGCGACCCGCTCTCCATCATCGCCTTCGGCCAGCCGTCCAACGGGGCCGTGGGAGTGGTCGTGGCCGACAATACGATGCGCTACCTCCCCGTACCAGGGTTCACCGGCACCGACCGGTTCGCCTACATCATTGCCGACGACCAGGGCGCGCGGTCCAACGAAGTGGAAGTCGTCATCATCGTACAATGAAGCAGCAGTCCATGCTCATGAACACGAAATCTATTCTCATCGCCCTCCTTGTTTGCCTGGCAGCCCTCCCGCAAGCCGGATGTATCCTACCGCCGGAGTGCGACATAAACTCCGATGACTTTGACCAGGAAGACTGCAACGCTATCCTGCTTCTCTACATCCGATGGATGACGGAGACAGCCTACGGAGAATGGGAGCCGCCCCCGCCCGTTGCAGACCCTAGCCAATGCATCGCCCTGCCCTGCCGCAATGGGCCATGCCGATACGCGTTGGAGAATGGTAATTTCGAGCAGGAGTTCGGCCTCGGGCTCAAAGACTTCATTGGTGGTGCAAACACCGAAGTAGCCTGCGTTGATGAGGGAGGCGCACATCTAGAGAATAGCGACCGCACCTCGTCGCAATTCATCGACCTGCAAGAACTCTTGACGCCGGGCGAACTGCGCGAATTGGACCGGATCCGGGTACGCGCCCGGGTCTGGTTTAACGCCGAGCATGAAACCTCTACAAGCGGCCTCATCCGCCTGGAGGCCCGTAACGGAGATTCACAAGGGACTATCCTCCTGGCACGCGAAGCGCCCCTGACCACAGATGCCGACTCGTCAACCTGGCAACAGGTTGATGTCTCTATCACCCCTCCCGAAGACACCGAGACTATTCTTTTTCAGGTAGCATCCACGTCGCCCAATCTGTTCTTCGACTATGCCCAGGTCGCCATCGACCACGGTAACCGCGCCCCAACAGCGCATGACCTCGAAGCCATCTTCGCCGAAGATACACCTTGGGCCTTCGTGCCCCACGTCATCGAACCCGACGGCGTGGTGAACCCCTTAAGCCTGCAAACCAGTGAGCCCGAACACGGCACGCTGATTAATCAACTCTATACACCGAATCCCAACTACTTCGGCCCCGATGCCTTCACCTACTCGATTGCCGACGAGCAGGGCTTCTTTTCTAACGAAGCCACGGTGAGGCTAACCATCATCCCCGTCAACGATGCGCCTGAGGCCGACGATGACAGCTACACCGTGCCCGATGGCGGCTTGCTGCTCGTTCCCGAAGGTATTGGGGTGCTGGCAAATGATACGGACGTGGAGGGCGATACCTTGACGGCAATGCTCGTAGACGATGTCGAGAACGGAACGCTCACCTTTGAGGGCCATGGCGGCTTCAGCTATACCCCAGACAACGGCTTCGTGGGCACCGATACATTCACCTATCGGGCGTTCGATCGTACAGACTCCTCTGCCGTGGCTACGGTCTCGCTCACCAGCGAAGACAACGGCTACGACCTCTCGATCGAGAAGACCGCCAGCGCTACATCGGTGCAGCAAGGCAGCGCGGTGACCTTTACCATCCGCGTGACCAACAACGGCCCCGGAGACGCTACAGGCGTCCGCGTCCGTGATAGGATGACACAGTTCACCTTCGAACTCGATACCGTTCAAGAGAGCCAGGGCACCTTTGTCTTCAGCAACAACACCGCGACGGGCACCTGGACCGTAGGCGCGCTCGATGCCGGAGAGACCGCCACCCTCACCCTCCGAGGCTTCCCGGGAGCCAACATGACCAACACCGCCACCATCATAGACGGCCTCGGCGCAGGCGATGACGACGATAACAACGAAGACCAAGTCTCCGTCACCGTCCAATAATAAACAGCACATAGAGGGCATCACAGCCTCGTTCACAACAACCCCTTGAGGGCTACCGGCTACGAGGCATTCCCTGGTCATCTTGAGCCGGATCGAGCACGCCCTAGGGCGGAGATCCTCCGTCGCTGTGCTCCTCAGGATAACGGGAGGCCGACCGGCTTACCATACTCGACGTAACACCTTTTTGCTGGGTATCTTGGCACTACAGTAACGTTTAACGGCAGCGACCGACTTATTTTCAGGACACGGATCTACCATTCATCCCCTCACTGGATCCGTTCGGGTACGGCTCCGTTCCAGTGGCAGCTTCGGCCTGAATTTTGCCTCTGAGGCCGCCGTACTTGCCTCTGATAATCCACCCTTTCGTAGCTGCCATGTCTACCCGTATTCTCTGGTGCTTCGCCGCCGCCTTGCTGCTGCTGCCTATCCAGTTTGCCTCGGCGCAAGCAACCTCCGCCACCATTGTCGGCACCGTTACCGACGACACTGGCGAGCCCCTGCCTACCGTCAACGTCTTCATCGCTACCTCGATGAATGGCACCGTCACCGACGATCAGGGCCGGTTCCGCCTGACCGGCATCCCGCTCGGAGCGCTGCGGCTCTACGTGTCGATGATCGGTTTTGAGCCGCAGGCCCAAGACATCTTTATCCGACAGGCCAAAACCTATACCTTCGACTTCCAGCTCAAGGAAGCCGTTTACGAGATCGGCGAGATCACCGTCACCGCCGACAACAAGAAATGGAAGCGGCAGTTGGAGAAGTTTACCCGGCTCTTCATCGGTGAGACCCCCAACGCAGGGCAGGCTAAGATCGTCAACCCCGAAGTGCTAGACTTCTCGGCCAAGGGCGGCGAGTTTCGCGCCCATGCCAGCGAGCCGCTCGTCATCGAGAACGAAGCCCTAGGCTATCGTGTGACGTACTTCCTGACCGAGTTCATCGCCATCCCCAACCGCACCAAGTACGACGGCGAGCCCCTCTTCGAGGAGATGTCGGCCACGAGCCCCGAGCAGAAAGCCATGTGGAAGGCCAAACGCGACTCGGCCTTCTACGGCTCGTTCCGCCACTTCATGCTGGCGCTGCTCAACAACAAGGTCGAAGACCACGGCTTCAAGACGTACAGCCGCCCCTCCCGGCAAAGCCTGAGCGGCGGGGCCGCCCCTACAGATCAGCGCTATCCCATCGACGCCGCTAAAATGCTCAAGCCTGGCGAGACGCCCGGCGAGCGCATCCTCGACTTCGAGGGCTTTGTCGAGATTATCTACACCCGCGAAGAAGAGGCCAAAGCCTACCTCGCCTGGACCGGCCAGCAGTTCCGAAGACCCAGCTTCCGCTCGTCGATGATCTACCTGGACAACGGCCCCACCCTCGTAGACCTCAAGGGCGATGTGCTAGACCCTTACGGTGTCACCTTCTACCATTATCTGGCCTTCGAGCGCGTGGCCGACGAAGTCCCCAAAGAATACCGCCCGTGGATTGATTAGGCTGGGCGTGCACCCAGCATCGCTGCTCAGCGAGAGCAGCCCGCCTCTATGTGTGCAAAACCGTACGGTCGTAGGCCAAGCAGGCTTACGACCGTATGTTTTTCTAAACCCTTACCATAGTTCAGAAAAAAGTATTACCGTAGGTCGAACCAAATCATTACCGTAGGTCGATCTAAACTATTATCGTAAGTCGTTCTAAATCATTACCGTACTGTTTTCGACCTACGGTAAGGGTTTTATTCGATGCTCCACTGTGTTTATAATTATGGCTATATAAAACAAATATTTAGCTTCTTATCGCAAAAATTCTAGACCTGCGAGCGGCTCTCGCTGCTATGCTGACCTTGTGTGGGAATGACAAGGGGTAGGTCTTACCGCTTCTATACCTCCGAAGCATCAGGCACCCTGCCCTGCTATTCTTAAGGGAAGCCCTCGCGATGCTGGCTTCAACCTCGACAACCATCTTTTCACTTGAAACAATACGCCGGGGTGCGTACTCAAAGGTAATTTGGGTCTGTACGTGCATGCGATGATGCTGCTTCGTTCTGCTTTTGTCTTGCTCGCGCTTAGCCTGCTGGTATCTCCTTCCGTCTGGGCACAGGCGGATGACGGAGCCTTTACCGGCATGGTGGTAGATGCTGAGACCGGAGAGCCGCTAGCCGGGGCCAACGTGTTTATCGCCGCCTCGATGATGGGCACGGCCACCGACGAAGCCGGGCACTTCCGGCTCGACCGAGTGCCCTCTGGTGCACACCGGCTCTACGTCTCGATGCTTGGCTACGAACCGGCCCAGCGCGACACGCTCTTGCGCGAGACCGAGGCCTATACCTTTACCTTTCGCCTGACGCCTATCGTCTTTGAGATGGGCGAGGTAACGGTCAGTGCCAAGGAGGCCAAACGCTGGCAGAAGCGGCTTCGTACGTTCGAGCGGCTGTTCTTGGGTGAGTCGGACACGGCAGCGCTGACCAAGATCACCAACCCCGAAGTGCTCAGCTTCGAGAGCCGGTGGGGCAAGCTTACCGCCACCGCAAGCAGGCCGCTGATCATCGAAAACGAGGCGCTGGGCTACCGGGTGCAATACTTCCTCAAAGAGTTCATCCGCGCGGGCAACACCATCAAATACGATGGTGAACCGCTCTATGAACCCCTGGAGCCTAAAGATGAAGAACAAGCCGCCCTGTGGGAGGCCAACCGCCGCAAGGCCTTCTTTGGCTCGTTCCGCCATTACATGCTGGCGCTGCTCGAAGGACGCTGGCAGGCCGAGGGCTTCGTCACGTTTCGGCGCTTCTCGCTTGAGCGGCTCCACAGCACCAACGACCGCTTTAGCGTAAACCCGGAGCGGCTCTTACGCGAAGGCCCTACGCCGCAGGAGAAAGAGCTTCGCTTTGGCGGCTTCCTGGAGGTGCTCTATATCAATGAGCTTGAGGATGAAGCCTTTCTACGTTGGCAGGGCCGGTCGGCGTGGCACAGTCCACGCAACCAGCGCTCCTGGCTCAAGCTCAACGACGGCCCCACGCTTGTCGACCATATGGGCGAGGTCATCGATCCGTACGGCGTGACGGTCTATGGCTACTTTGCCTTCGAGCGTGTAGCCGACGAGTTGCCCAAAGAATACCGCCCGGTAGAATGGGCACAGCCGTGAGGGCGCAGGGCTGAGGCCCTGACGGTGCCGCAATCCATCTAGAAGCCCATCGTCCTCGAAGCGTTCGTTGCCTCGGTGTCCTGACGCAGAATACCCTTGACGCCGCCCCCTGTGCCGTTTATTATGGGATTATGATGGCCCGCTGCAACAACTACGGAGACGCCGTCATGAGGCTTTTCATCGGTGTGCTACTCGTAAGCCTACTTACTGCGCCCCGCCTGGCGGCGCAAGAGTCCCTTCCCGCTACAGTAACGGTACAGGGCCGTGTACTCGATGCTACGAGTGGCGCGCCGCTGGCCGGGGCGCACGTCTTCCTGGTACGCTCGACCCATGGTACCATCACCGACACGGATGGCGTATTCCGGCTCGACGCCCTGCCCCTCGGTGGCACCGAGATCGCCGCGTCGATGTTGGGCTTTGAAGCACACACTCAACGTCTGCCTGCCAGTGCCGATAGCCTTGTGACGCTCGACTTCAAGCTCCGGTCTACGGTCATCGCCCTAGGCGAGGTGGTGGTCGCTGCTGAACGGCCCGAAAACTGGGCGATGTACCTGGCACAGTTTCAGGACCTCTTCCTCGGCAACACCGAGAATGCCGAACGCAGCACCTTGCTCAACCCGGAAGTCCTCGATTTCACGTACGACCCAGACACCCAGCACCTCCGTGCTACCGCGGATGCTCCCGTCGTCATCGAAAACCGTTCGTTGGGCTACCGGGTTCATTACCACCTTAAGGAGTTTATCGCCATCGAAGGGAGTGTACGGTATATGGGCCTCTCTCGGTTCGAGGAGCTAGAGCCCCGCAACAGGCGCGAGCGCCGACGGTGGGAACGCCGCCGCCGTAAGACCTACGAAGGCTCGCTTCAACACTTTCTCGCCGCGCTCTACGAGACCGGCAACCGCGAGGCCGCGCGCAAAGCAGGCTTTACCGTCAGTGTAGCGCCTCGCTTCGACACCGATCCTGCCGTCTCGATACCGCTTCGGAACGCGTCGCTGCTCCGCCCAGCTACAGGCCCCGAAAGCCGCCTCCTCGCCTTCGCCGATCATTTGCTGGTTATCTATAAGCCCGACCTACCGCCCTCTGCGCCTTCGGGCGTACCCGGCGCGGGTGGCGCGGCACCACCGCTCCATCAGTACGCCTCATGGATCACCCTGAATAGCGGCCCCGCTGAGGTCGACCGCTTTGGGCACCTTTACGATCCCTACGCCGTTACTACCTTTGGTCGCTGGAGCCGCGAGCGCCTCGCCGACCTGCTCCCTCGCGACTATCAGCCCTCACGCTAACCCCTGGTGTGCCCGGGCTACCCTCGCCGCAGACCACCCCAAGCACCTTGCACCCATGGAAATCTCGGCCCCCGATACCCATACTGGCTTCGACTTCGAGACGACGGGCTTGATGCCTACGTTTCGCTACGACCTCCGCACCACCCCGCCCGACGTGTTCGTCGATCATACCGAAACCAACTGGGCCACGCTCCAGTGGAGCGACCTCGGCACGCCGTATCTGGTGGAGAACTATTCTCAGAAGCGGAAGAACTGGGAAGCCAAACACGACCAGGAGATGCCCATTCCGGTGCAGTGGGAGCATTTCAACCGGCACTTCCATGCGCTCTTCGTCCAGGCTCCAGACGAGGCATCGCCCGCTCTGCGCAAGCGCCTGGGTAAACATCTCAGGAGCATGAACCTCGGCGGTGCTCGGGAGGTCTTGCGGGAATTGACCCAGCTTAAGATCTGGAACAATGTCCACCGGGTACAGGATGCCGTGTGGGACCCCCGAGGCAAGCGGGCGCTCTTCGAGGGGCTTGATGTAAAACGCCCGCGCATCCTCTTCCTCGGTGCTGCAGAGGGCTACGAGGCCATGCAACTGCTGGCGTCGTACCCCGGCGGCCATGCGGTGCTTGTAGACTACGACGCCTTCTGCAAGACGGATCGTTTTGGCCATTTTCCCGAAGCCTACCCCTTCCTCGGCACCGACCCGGCTACGGGCAATCCCACGGTGTACCGCCGCGAGGATTTCGACATCGACTTCGTCGTTGAGGACATTCGCAACTTGAAGTATGGGCAGGAATTCGACATTGTCCTCAGTGTCGGGCTCATCGAGCATTTTCCCGACGACTACAAGCCCCTCGTGTTCGACTTTCACCGGCGGTTCCTCAAGCCTGGCGGCTACGCCATCATGACCACTCCACGTCGCCAACTGCGTTCGAAAGCCTTCTACGTTGTCATGGGCGATCTGATGAACTACGGCTACCGCGAGTTGATGGATGCCCGGCAACTGGGCCTCTACGCCTACGACAACGGCTTCGACATCCTGCGCTGCGGCCATATCAAAGCCCACAACGGCGTCATAGCCCAGATGCGCTGACTTAGCCCTCCAAAGAAGCCCTAAACGAAGCGCGCCCCCCTAGTATTCGGCATGAAGGGCCTGCCTTTATCTCTCGCTAGAACGGGAGAAAGAGGCAGGCCCTTTTTTGTTAAGCCCTCTCCACGGGCGGCTTCTTCCTCGCCCTAGCGTACGGAGCCTCCGCCTGCAACAGGCGTGCTTAGAAAAACCGTTGAGAGTAAATGCGGGGGGTATTCCGTCTTTCTTTTGCATTCCTCTATTTTTTAGAGTAATATAATACATCGACTTTAACCTCGCCGCAATGAAGCTACTCTCACGAACCGAAGAAGTGCTCCTGCTTGCCGTTTGCTGTTTGCAGGAAGAGGCGTATGGACTCAACATTCGAGAGCATGTCCAAGCCAAAACCGGCAAGCGCTTTTCTATTGGAGGCATCTATGTACCCCTCGATCGCATGGTGCGAGACGGTATGCTGAAAACGGAAGAAGGACAGCCGACGGAAAAACGCCAGGGGCGTCGACGACGACGATACATAATCACGAATCAAGGGCTCTCCATGCTCCAAGACATGCATGCTATGCATCGGAGTATCTGGTCTGGATTGCCAGATCATATCACAGCAAAGCTTCAACTAGGATGAATGATACTATGCGTACTCCTTCCCGCCATCGTCTGCCTGAATGGGCCATTCGTTTATTGGAGTGGCTCAGCACAGACCGCAACCGGGAAGACGTGGTTGGTGATTTTGCGGAATCGTATCACCGCATCGCATCGCAGGAGGGTTCCAGCCGTGCAATCGTTTGGTACGTGGCACAATTGACCAAATCACTTCCGTCCTTTCTTACCGAGCGCGTTTTTCTGGCTGTACCCATGATCGGTGCCTACGGAACCAGCGCCATACGCAATCTCGGCAAGCGGAAGTTCTTTTCCTCTTTGAACATCGTCGGGCTTGCGATCGGCATGGCTACATGCCTGACGATCTTTCAGTATGTGGCCTACGAAAGCGGCTACGACGAATTCCATGAACATCAAAACGATCTTTACCGCGTGGTGATAGATGATGTCGCTCAAGGCAGCGGTGAGACCCGAAGCGAAAAAACGTGGTCTGCGCTTGAGGCCGCTATAAGGGAGCAAAGCCCCAGCGTCGTAGGGGGCGTTCGCGTGCATACCAATGGAGCAGCGACCATCATATACCATCCGGATTTCGGGGAGGCTCGGATCTACAAACAACCAGGGGGGCTGTTCGTCGACCCCTCATTTTTTGAGCTTTTCAGCTATCGGATGCTGCAAGGAAATGCCCGTCTTACACTGTCCAGCACCGACCAGATGCTCGTTTCCGAATCGATGGCTCGTAAGTATTTCGGTGAGGAAGATCCGATTGGAAAAACGCTGAAACTTGAAGGCTGGACCCGTGGCTCCTATACAGTGGCTGGTATTTTCGAAGACCCTCCTGAACGGTCGCACCTTAGCTTCGACTACCTGCTGCCTATCCAGAGCCTGCTGGAGCTTCCTCAATACAGCGCTCGATCTGGATGGACATGGCAAAATTTCACGACGTATGTGCAACTACGCCCCGGCACCAACCCTGAACGCTTATCTCCGCTGCTCACCAACCTGATCAACGAAAACACGGTCGATGCCTTCGAGTCGTCAGAGGCTGCGCAAGCCTTGTTGCAGCCCATCACCGAGATCCATCTTCTGTCGATGGGGAAACCCGGTTCAGCATACTGGCGGGTCTACTTATTCGGTATCGTGGGCATCCTCGTTCTCGCCATCGCGTGGATGAACTTCGTCAACCTGACGACCGCGCGCGCCCTAGAACGCGCCAAAGAAGTCGGTGTCCGAAAGACTATCGGCGCAACCAGGGGCAATCTAGTGGCTCAGTTCGTGGTGGAGGCCATCATGACAAACGGGACCGCATTTTTACTGGCGGCGATTCTCGTTGTCGTCAGCCTCCCCTTCCTGCAAACCGTGTTGGGGGTACGTATGAGCACGGAGATCTGGATGGAGCGCACCCTCTGGCTCTCTCTGGCTGGTTTGTTCCTCTTCGGAATCCTGTCGAGTTGTCTGTATCCGGCTTTGGTGCTATCGAGGTTTGAGCCCATAGCCATCATCAAATCGCAGGCAAGACCGACTTCTTTTCAGGGAGGACTGCGCCGGGTCCTAGTGACGCTTCAGTTCAGCGCCGCCACGGCATTGCTGATAGGGACCGTCGCGGTCTTCTCCCAATTGCAGTATATGCAATCCATGGACCTTGGCCTGACGCTCGATCGCATCCTGGTCGTGGAGGCCCCAAGCCGAACCGACAGGCAAGGAACAACGGCCGTTTTTAGGCAAGAGCTATTGAATATTGCAGAGGTCCAGGCGGTATCATCCGGTGCCGTGCCAGGCACCGGTTTCTTCATGGATATGCCTGCACGGAAGCTGGGAGACCATGAAGCGGAATCCCGACCGTTCCAGGCCGTATTTGTCGATGATACTTTTCTTGACACCTATGATCTTGAATTGATAACAGGGCGTAATTTCACGGATGCCCAATCTGATGGTCTGAGCACTGTGCTCAACCAAGCCGGTGTTCGCGTCTTCGGGTTCTCGTCCGATGAAGCCGCTATCGGCCAGCGTATTGTCTTTAACGAAAACGAAAGCAACTACGTCACCGTCATAGGTGTCGTTAAGAACTTCAACTGGATGTCGGTCAAGGAGCACGTGGGAGCCATTGGTTTTCTGATAAATAAATCGGAGGGTCCCTTCTCGGTCAAGATTAATAGTGCAGACCTTCCGAAGACCCTTGCATCAGTCAGGGAAGCATATGAAAAGGTGTACCCGGCAAGCCCGTATGAATATTACTTCGCGGACGAACGCTTCAACGCACAATACCTCGCAGAACAACGCTCCGGGGTGCTCTTCGGGATCTTCTCTTTCTTCGCACTTCTTGTGGCCTGTCTCGGCCTCATCGGGCTTGTGGCCCACATGGTGGGTCAACGAACCAAAGAAATAGGGATTCGCAAAATCATGGGGGCATCGCCGGGTAGGATCGCATCGCTACTGCTCGCAGGGCTCGCAAAATCACTTGGCGTTGCGTTGCCGATTGCCATTCTCGTCTCGTACGTCGGTATCAATCATTGGCTCGAAGCCTATGCCGCGCGTATCGCCTTGACGCCGTCTCTCTTTCTGCTCCCCTGTAGCGCTGTATTTGCGATGGCGCTTCTGACCGTCAGCTACCATACTCTACGCGCTGCCCATCGTAATCCGGTAGCGGCTCTGAGGAGCGATTGACATCTCCATCGGCGTATATGACACTTCCTGCGCTATAGGGCGAGGCTAAAACAGTGTAGACTGCTCTCGCCAGTGAGCCTCTTGATTTTCATATGCTGGAAAGGGATACTGAACTGGTAGGCTTTCAATCCTACACCCAACTATCCAACTCCAAAGGCATGCTCCTCCCCGCACTAAAGTAGGAGGTTTTGCTGACGTAAAGCTGTGCTTTACTTCGTGCACCTTCGGTTACAGCGTTTCTAGTCTCAATAGTTTTTCGTTGAAAAGTAAAATCCTAAATATTGGTCTAATACTCGCGTCGTTTGTGGGGTATTTAGAATGGGGAGAAAGCCATAGTATGTTTCTCCTTCAAGGAGAGATCGAAGTGCTATACAAGCTCCTCCACGACCCTGCTTCTGCTTTGCATCCGTTCACCTTGCTACCGCTGATTGGGCAGGTATTGCTACTTATTACGTTGTTTCAAAAGTCGCCAAGCCGCTTGCTAACCTATCTTGGTCTATCAGGAATAGGGGTTTTACTCGCCTTCATGCTCTTCATAGGCCTGCTAAATCTGAACTTTAAAATTGCATTGTCAACATTGCCTTTCATAGTGATAGGAATTTTGGCGGTGAGGCATCATCAAGCCATCAGATCGGGCTTAAAGGACTGACACTTCACCTACCGCTGTATTCCACTGAGGTATTGGTTGGTGGCGTAGGGCAATCTGCCGCATTTCGTCACAAGAACTCCCTTATTTGATATGACAGAGCGGAAGAACTAACTGCTGTACTACTTAGAGAAGGGGGCCTTGGGGTTTTGGCCTTGGTGCCCTCTTTGTTTTTAAGGAGTGGGCTTGCATTTCACGGGGTGGGAGTGGATACTTTGGAGACTCCAGTATGCTTTAGTTGGGTCAAGAGTAAATTGCTGACTATCTAGCCCAACCTGATATTTTTCTTCCAAGAGGGACGGTGTAAAGTGTTCAACATTCTATTTGTACACGGCTTCGGCGGACCAGATAACCACCCTGCCTTTATCAGAGTCGCGGAAAAGGCCAAAAGGCAACGTGGTTTTAAATGCAATGTCCAAGTATTTCCATGGGACTCACAAAAAGTAGGCTTATTTAATGCACGCCCTCGGTTTGAGAGTGCCATTAGGGAAGCGGAAGAAGCGGCGTTAGAATTGCAAGCCAGAATTCATGACCTTGAATCCTCAGAGAATAACTACTACTTGGTTGGGTACAGCCTGGGATGCCTTGTTATCCATCACGTTCTGAACAACTGCAAGATCACAACTCGAAGGTGTAGAGGTGTATTTTTTCTAGGGGCGGCAATCCCGAACGATTTAGTTATAACTGGAGGATTTCTTCCTCGGGAAGCCTCTATAATCAACTACTATTCGCCAAAGACAGATGGAGTTCTTCATAATCTATATTTTGGTTTAACGCAAAAGCGTGCTGCTGGCAGTGTTAAACTTGGTGATAGAGCCTACAATTACAGATGCTCCGCCACACATTTTAGGACACTAGGTCTACCGTCAGAATGGGCCAACATGGCCCTCCCTATTCTTGAATTAGCTTCCATCAACGAAGGAATCTCATCACGCGGTGACAAGAAGACAAATGTCAGAACGAGAATAGGGGATGGATCCGTTTGGTGGAACAATGTAATTGAATTGAGGAGGTATCCTTACAAGGAAGAGCCTTCAGATATATTCCTTCAGCAACATGTTCTCAATTACAATCACTATCGATTATCGATTTCGCCTAGTGGATCGGAAAGAAGGCATCGTATTGCATGGTCAAATCATATAGCACCCCTTCTTAATGAAATCCAATTTGGACCGGGAAGCCCTTTGTGGCCCCTGCACGGATTCAATTAAGCGTACGGCGGCGATATTTTCCTGTCAAACCCTCACTTCCCCATGCCTAACCCCAACCATCTAGCGATACTTAAAGAAGGCGTAGATGCCTGGAATCAGTGGCGACGGGATAATCTCGACATTCGGCCTGATTTACAGGAGGCGGACCTACGAGAAGCGGATCTCCAAGGGGCGAACCTCCAAGGGACTATCCTTCGAGACGTGGACTTACGAAAGGCAAGCCTCTATGAAGCGAATCTCCGAGGGGCTACCCTCTATGAAGCGAATCTCATGTTAACGGATTTCACCTTGGCGGACCTCACCGGGGCGGACCTCACCGGGGCGAAACTCTTGGGGACTTCTTTCATCTACACAAGTCTCGAAGGAGCTTTTTTGTATATGTGTGAGCACAGAGGGCCTTCCACCTTCAACCTCAGCACCCTTGAAAAAAACCCAGATCTTCCATTGCACTTCCTCCAAGGCTGCGGCCTTTCCGACGTAGAGATCGAATTCTATAAGCTCTACCGAAAAGACCTCACCGCCTCGGAGATAACCGACATCGGCTACGAAATCATACGTCTTCGATCCGACCCCGCCATCGTTTTCCACTCCTGCTTCATCAGCTATTCGAGTAAAAACGACGCCTTCGCTCGCAAACTACGCGACAGCCTTCAAAACTCAGGCGTACGTTGTTGGTTTGCCCCCGAAGACATCCAATCGGGCAAGAAGCTCCACCTCCAGATCACCGACGCCATCCGCCTGCATGACAAACTCCTCCTCATCCTATCCGAGCACTCTTTGCAAAGCAATTGGGTTGAGGCCGAGATCCGCAGGGCAAGGCGGCGCGAACGAAAGGAAGGTCGCCAGATGCTATTCCCTGTCCGCCTGACGAGCTTTGACGTCTTAAAGGAATGGGAGCTATTCGACGCCGATGAAGGCCGGGACTTGGCTGCCGAAGTGCGCGAGTACTTCATCCCTGACTTCCGGGCGTGGCAAAACCCCGACGCCTACAAAACAGCCTTTGATAAGCTCCTTGATGATCTAAGAGCCTCTTAAAGTATCTATCCTAAAATCCCTTTTCCCCATGCCCAACCCCGAGCATCTAGCGATACTTAGAGAAGGCACAAAGCGCTGGAACGAGTGGCGGGAGGAGAACCCAGGAGTGCGGCCTGACTTAGTAGAGGCAGACCTCGCCAGGGCGAACCTCTACGGGGCAACCTTCACCGAAGCGGGTCTCGACGAGGCGAACCTCACCGGGGCGTATCTCGAAAGGGCAAACCTCGAAAGGGCAAACCTCGAAAGAGCAAACCTCTACGGGGCTTACCTTACCGGGGCGAACCTCTATGGGGCAATCCTCAGAGGGGCAATCCTCAGAGGAGCGGATCTCTACGGGGCGAACCTCAGCGAAGCGGAGTTTTTTGAGACGGTCTTTGCTGATACAGACCTCACCTGTGCCAAAGGCTTAGAAACATGCAGGCACGAAGGTCCCTCTACCATTGATCACCGTACTCTGCGAAATAACCCCAACCTTCCTGAGCGATTCCTCCAGGGCTGCGGCCTCTCCGACTTAGAAATTAAATTCTCCAAACTCTATCGCAATGACCTCACGGACCAGCAAGTAACTGACATCGCCTACAAGATCATCGAACTCCGCTCTAATCCGGCGATCCAGTTCTATTCTTGTTTCATCTCCTATTCCTCTAAAGACGCCCCATTCGCTATAAGGCTTCACAACGATCTCCAAGATTCGGGGGTACGTTGCTGGTTCGACAAAGAAGATCTCAAGATCGGCGACAAGATCCGCCCAGTGATACACGACGCGATACGCCTGCAAGACAAGCTCCTCATCATCTTATCAGAGCACTCCGTTCTAAATCCTTGGGTAGAAGACGAAGTAGAACGCGCCTTAGAGAAAGAACGCCGCGATAAATCAACCGTCCTCTTCCCGATACGCCTTGACGACTCCGTGATGGATATCGACCAAGGCTGGGCCGTCAGCATACGCAACACCCGCCACATCGGAGACTTTAGACAGTGGAAAGAGCATGACGCCTATCAAGTCGCGTTCGACAGGCTGCTTCGTGATCTAAGAGCCTCTTGATTTTCTTGTACTGTAAGGGGATACTAACGCCTTAAGCCCTTCCCATCCAATCCAAGTGCGACTTCCTCCTCGTACCCGACGCCGATAGGCAGTCGGCAGTACGGAGGTTCTGCCGCTCATAGCCTCTAGGTTTTTCGATGAGCCTTTCACGCCGAGATTTTCTTAGGCTATCCACCACCGCGCTTGCGGGGGCTGTGTGGCCACAAGGTGTCTTTGCCATACCTAAGGCCAACCACATCCATAGGGTACTTGTCGTTGGTGCAGGACCTTCGGGACTTACTGCCGCTTACGAGTTGCACAAGGCGGGTCATGAGGTGATCGTGTTTGAGGCAAGAAATAGGCCCGGCGGTCGAATGCACACACTCCGTGAGCCTTTTTCTGACGGTCTGTATGCCGAAGCTGGGGCGCTCTTTTTAGGCGAAAGCCCCGGTATCGACTACGCGCGCGAGTTCGGCCTCACACTGATCCAACCGACGTTTGGATCGGGCCTGGGATCCGTCGCCTACATTAACGAGCAGCGTGTGCTGCAGCAGCCAGGCAGCCCCGTAGCTTACCCTGCCGATCTCCCGCCAGAAGACCAGGGCCTGAGCATCAATCAACTGCAAACCAAATATCACCGCGCCCCCGTCGGCGCGTTGGAAGGGTTGGAGCGGATGCGCGATGAGGACTTTCCCCAGGAGGCCTTTCGCTATCTCGATGAGATGCCGCTGGTCGATTTCTGGCGTCAGAATGGGGCCTCCGAGGAGGCGATTCGCCTCATGCGCCTCCGCTACTACGACGGGTATAACGAAGGCATTGAGACGGTCAGCACGCTACAACTTGCCCGAGAGTTTAGCTCCTTTTTTGACGTAACCGGTGCATTCAAGCCCTTTTTTCAGGTTCAAGGTGGCAACGACCGGATATGCGGAGCCCTTGCCGAGCGCCTCGAAGGCCGAGTCCACTATGAGCGCCCGGTTGTTGCCATCCAACAGAGCGATGATGCCGTGGAGGTCGTCGTAGGAGCCGGGGATGCGCGTGAGGTGATCAGCGGAGACTACGTGGTTGTCACCCCGCCACCGCCCGTGCTCCGGAAGATCGATTTTCGCCCGGCCCTCTCCCCTGTACGAGTGCGGGCGATCCGTGAGATTGCTGGCACCGACGCGACACGCGTTTTCCTCCAGACGCGCTCGCGCTTTTGGGAATCGCAAGGCTTGGATGGCACCGCTATCACCGACCTGCCCATCGGCGGGGTCTTTCATTCCACGTCCAATCAGGGCGGAGAGCGCGGGATTCTGGAGTCCTTTACCTATGGGCAGCGGGCGCGTGCTATGGACGCGCTGAGCGAGCAAGAGCGCATACAGGCTGCCCAGAGACTGATGGGGCAGGTATACCCTGGCCTAGACGAGCAGGTGGAGCAAAGCACGTCGTACAGTTGGGGAAGTGATCCGTGGGCTCTGGGGGGACATGCCAGCTTCGCGCCGGGACAGGTCAGCGCGTTCTTGCCAGCACTGCATACCCCAGAAGGGCGGATCTATTTTGCCGGTGACACGATTGCTGGTGTGCCGGGCTACTCGCACGCTGCCTTCACCTCCGGACAGCGCGTTGCAGAGCAGATCGGTCGTATTCCTTGAGATGGGCAGGGTTGCTGCTGATTGGCCCTTGACACTCCCCGCTCTAAAGAGCAAGGCTAAGCCAGAGCTTCAATAGCCTAAGAGCCTCTTGATTTTCTTGTACTGTAAGGGGATACTAACGCCTTAAACCCTTAACCCATCTACCCCCTCCCAAGGCTTTTCCTCCGCCGCCTGTTGGCAGTGGTCCCCACCCGCCGCCAATAGGCACGCAGCAGTGCTGGGGTTTCAACGTGAATAGGCCGAATGCTTACCTCTATGGCGGCTACGTGGCGTGATAGCTGGACATCAACGGGCCTGCTTTGCCTCCTGCTTCTCGGTAGTGTTGCGCCTCCTGTGTCTGGGCAAGCGATCCGGTTTGAGCATATCACCCAGCAGGATGGCTTGTCTAACACTACCGTGGTCGCCATCGCTCAGGACCAGCAAGGCTTTATGTGGTTTGGGACGCATGGCGGCCTCGATCGGTATGACGGCAACCGGGTCACGGTGTATCGGCACAACCCATCGGATTCTACCTCGATAGCTAGCAACTGGATCGAATCCCTGTATGTAGACCGCGCGGGCGTGCTCTGGGTGGGCACCTACGGAGGAGGCCTCAACCGGTTTGACGCGGCTACCGAAACATTTACCCGATACCTCCTCAACCCTGGAGACTCTACCAACACAAGGCACAATGATATTGCGGCCCTCTACGAAGACCGCCAGGGTATGCTCTGGGTCGGGACGCACAACGGACTCGCCCGCTTCGACCGAGAGACGGAGACCTTCACCTACTATCAGCACGACCCCAACGACCCCCATAGCCTGAGCGATAATTCGGTGCGCGCCCTCTACGAAGACCGCCAGGGCACGCTCTGGATCGGCACTGGCGAGCCCTGGAGTTTTACCCCGGATACCGGAGGGCTCAACCGGTTTGACCGGACTACCGAGACGTTTACACGATTCGTGCATGACCCGGAGGACGAGCAGAGTTTGATCGACAACCGCGTAAGGGCAATCTATGAAGACTCGCGCGGCACATTCTGGGTTGGCACTTGGGGCGACGGGTTGCACAGCATGAACCGCGAGACCGGCACCTTCACACGCTATCGCTACACCCCGAACGACCCCGATCGCTTGAGTCGGCCCCATCTTCGTACCAATCCCGAGTTCAGCGGTACGACGTTCATCCATGAAGACGCCTCCGGCGTGCTCTGGGTTGGAGCCTATAACGGCGGGCTCAACCGATTCGACCCGGTAAAGGGCACCCTGTCGCATTATGAATATGTGCCCGAAGACCCTTTCAGTCTGGGTTCAAATAACCTCTGGACCTTCTACGAGTCTCCCGACGGTGTGCTCTGGCTGGGCACGTTTCGTGGAGTCAGCAAGATTAGACCAGACTATGACACCTTCCGGCATTATCTACACGACCCAGATGATCCCAGCAGCCTCAGCCACAACATCATCCGATCCATCTATGAAGACCAACAGGGTACACTCTGGATAGGAACGGAAAGCGGAGGGCTCAACAGGCTGGACCGCCAAACAGGACGCTTTACCCGCTATCAGCACAACCCCAACGACCTCAATAGCTTGAGCAGCGACCTCGTCCGGTCTATCTATGAAGACCAACAGGGCACGCTCTGGGTGGGCGCTAGAGGGCTCAACAGGCTGGACCGCCAAACGGGACGCTTTACCCGCTATCAGCACAACCCCGATGACCCGAACAGCTTGAGCAGCGACGCAGTAACGGCGCTGCATGAAGACCAATCTGGTAGCTTTTGGATTGGGACCTTTGGCGGTGGTCTTAACAAGCTGGACCGCCAAACGGGACGCTTTATCCGCTACCCAAACACCCCCAACGACTCGACTAGCCTGAGCACCAGCCAGCTCTTTGCGCTCGTGGGAGATCGATCTGGAGGGTTGTGGATGGGGCATGGCAACGGGCTCAACACGTTTGACCCGGCCACCGAGACGTTCACAGCTTATTTTGCCGATACCTCCGGCGTCGTTCGCGCTCGAGCGCTCTACACCGATCAAGCAGGAATCGTGTGGACCGGGACCGAAGCCAACGGACTCTATCGGATAGACCCGGAAACAGGCACCGCGCAGTCCTACACGAAGGAAAACGGGCTACCCAGCAATACGATCGACTGCATCCTTTCCGACGATGAAGGAAACATCTGGCTCAGCACTACCAACGGCATTTCCCGGTTCACGCCCCGCACCCTGGCCTTCAGCAATTACAGCGAGAAAGACGGCTTGCAAGACAACGTGTTTTACGATGGTGCTTGCTTTAAAGGGGCTAAGGGAGACCTGTTCTTCGGTGGAAATTCAGGCCTGACGATCATGCGACCGGAAGACCTTCAGAAGAACACCTTTATTCCGCCCGTGGCCCTGACGTCCTTCAAGATCTTCAATGAAGAGGCCCCGCTCAACAGCTCCCTCGCTACCACGAACACCATCCGGTTATCCTATCTGGACAAGATCATTTCCTTCGAGTTTGCTGCCCTGGACTATGCAGCCATGGAAAAGAACCAATATGCCTACCAGTTGGAAGGGTTCAATGATGATTGGGTCTCGCTGGGCACCAGGAACGACATCACGTTCACGAACCTCAACCCTGGCGACTATGTGTTACGCGTCAGAGGCAGCAACCATCACGGCCTATGGAACAATGAGGGGCTAACGATCAACCTCCACATCGCCCCGCCATTCTGGAGCACGTGGTGGTTTAGAACGCTGAGTCTTTTCGGCATTGCGGCGCTGTTGTTGGCCCTCTACCGGATGCAAACGCAACGCATCAGAGCACGGAACAGAGTGCTCCAGACTGAAATCAAGACACGTAGACGGATCGAACAAGAACGCGAGCAACTCATGCGCGCAATGGAGGTCAAAAATGAAGAACTCAAAACCAAGAACGCCGAGTTAGAACGCTACGCCTACACGGTCAGCCACGACCTAAAAAACCCGCTGGTGACCATACGCGGTTTCACTGGAATGCTACGCCAGGACGCACAGCGCGGCGACACCGAGCGCATCGAGATGGACCTCCAACACATCGAGACCGCCGCCGAGAGCATGTATCGACTCCTGGAGGATTTGTTGGAACTCTCGCGGGTCGGTCGGGTCGCCAGCGACCCCGAGGCGGTCTCACTCAAATCGTTGACCGACGAGACCGTGGCGCTACTGGCAGGGCGGATCGAAGCTCGCGGGGTGCGCATCGATGTGCAGCCATCGATGCCGATGGTCTGGGGCGATCAGTCTCGCCTCCAGGAGGTCTTTCAGAATCTGATAGATAACGCGATCAAGTTCACCGACAATCAGGCAGCGCCACACATCGAGATCGGTGCCAAGCAGGAAGGCACCGAGGTAATCTGCTACGTGCGAGACAACGGCCTGGGAATCGCCCCAGAGTACCACGAGAAGGTCTTCGGGCTGTTCGACCGGTTGGATCAAGAGATAGAGGGAACGGGGGTCGGGTTGGCCTTGGTCAAGCGGATTGTGGAGCATCACGGCGGAAGGATCTGGGTCGAGTCGGAAGGTGAGGGACACGGCAGCATGTTCTTGTTCACGCTTCCCGTCAATGCACCCCAGGCTCAAGAACAAAGCTAACACAGAAGCACGCATCTTCCCTCTAAGCGCGTCTTGCTTTTCACGTACGGGACGTGGATACTGAAGCCCCTATCCTTCGCCTCCCTACCTCGCTCCAAGACGCCCTCAACCTCACCAGTTTTTCTATACTATGGACTTAGAACTCTCGGGCAAAGTCGCCGTCATTACAGGCGGTAGCACGGGTATTGGACTTGCCGTAGCCCATAGCCTGGCCCAAGAAAACGTGCATGTGGTGCTCTGTGCCAGAGACGAAACCCGTACTCTGGACCAAGCCCAGATTATTAGCCAACAACATGGGGTTCAAGCCCTGGGTATGCAAGCTGATGTAACCCGCCCAGATGACCTTGAGCGGCTTGCCGAATCGGTAGAACACCACTTTGGCGGAGCCGATATTCTGATCAACAATGCTGGGGTAGGCACCAATGAGACGATCATGGATGCCCCTGATGAGAAATGGCTGCATTACTGGGATCTCCATGTGATGGCCGCCGTGCGGTTGTCGCGTTTGTTGGTACCGGGTATGCGGCGGCGGGGCGGCGGTGTCATTCTTAACAACGCCTCCATTTGTGCGAAACAACCGCTGGGCCACGAACCCATCTATAATGTGACCAAGGCTGCCCTAGAGATGCTATCGAAGTGCCTGGCTAATGAACTTGTGGGCGACAACATTCGGGTCAATTGTGTCAATCCAGGCTTAATCATGACACCTGCTTGGGAGCGGGCTGCTCGAAAAAGAACCGCAGATTCAGACATGGGCTGGGAAGCTTATCTGACGCACTATGCCCAGCAGCGCGCTCCCATTGGGCGCTTTGCTACAGCAGAGGAGCTAGCTGATTTTTTTGTCTTCTTGTGTTCGCCGCGTGCCAGCTATTGTGTAGGCTCATCGTACTACGTCGATGGTGGATGGCTAAACGTCGTGCCGTAGGACGACTTGAGCCTGCCACGCCCTGTGCCTAAAGGTAGGGGCCATCAGCCTCTATCCCGCCCCCTGCTGTTCTCTTATGCTCTAAGCGCTATCCTACCTCCTTCTCTGAGAAGCAGAGAAACGAGGCCGATTCTTTTAGGGGCTGGAGGCCAATCGAAAGCGCGTGTGGTCCGATTCTTTATCGTTTGGCGCGTAGTCGGTGAAAGAAACAAGGCAGAACAACGATTCCGCGATCCGAACCTGGGAATTCTCTTTTCCCGTTTCATTCACTTGACTCCTTGAAACCATGCTGAAGCGCTTACCGCTCTCTTTACTCACCGTTCTTACCATTATTATGCTCTGGAGCACACTGGCCCTTGCCCAGAATAAAGGCACCTGGACCGGGGAAGTGGTTGACCTGGCCTGCTACGTCACGCAAGGAGCCACAGGAGAGGCCAACAGGCAGTGCGGTCTTACCCGTGTCAAGAATGGCCAGCCCATGGGGCTTTTAACCGACGATGGCACGCTGGTCTTGCTCGTGGCTACGCTAAAAGACAAGCAGCCGTATGACGCCTTGAAAGTCTACGTCGGTGGGCGGGCTCAAGTAACGGGTTCGCTGGCAGAAAAGGATGGGATGAAAGTGGTTACCGTGACGGGCTCGAAAGCAGCGGGATAGAACATGCCGAGCACAGGGCATGGGGCCTATTTGGCCCTAGCGCCCCTGGGCCTCGCAGGCTAACCTGATAGGTGTTGAGGGGGTACCGCTATGCCCTCCACCCTGCACCACCCAGCGCTGTACGCCGCTGCGGTGTAGGATGGAGGGCTCTTGCTTTTCCAGGGGTGAAAGGGGATACTGGTGAATCCATCCTGGCACTGCCGAGACTGTTCATCGGCGTCAGAGTACGGGCCTTCGGTTTCGACGCATGGTTATGCCGATACACCGCAGAGACGCGCTTAAATGCATAGCCTTAGCATCCATTGGGTTACCCATCATAGGGTGTGGTTCCACGAGAATGACGAGCAAGCCTTCTGAGTCTATCCTCATTATCGGGGCCGGGGTTGCCGGTATTGCGGCGGCCTGGACTTTAAAGATGATGGGATATACGTCCCTTACGGTGCTGGAGGCACGAGGTCGCATCGGGGGGCGGGTCTGGACGAGCCAAGCTTGGTCAGATACACCTTTGGATCTGGGGGCCTCATGGATTCATGGTAGACGAAACAACCCCATCACAGATCTGGCGAACAGGGCCGGAGTTGCCCTATCCGCGACCGACTACGACAATCTATTACTCTTCGGCTCTGATGGTTTGGAGCTAGACGCTACTCAACTGACGCGTGTGGATCGGCTTGAACGAGAACTCTACCGTGCGTTATCCAGAAAGGCACCTGCAGAGGGCTCTATGCAGTCGGTCATCGATGCCTTGTTGTTGGACCGGTCTGAAGCCGAACGTCTCCTGATCAACTATCTCGCTAATGCCGCAATAGAACACGAATTTGCCGCAGACACCACCGAACTCGCTCCACAGGCTTTTGACTATGGTGAAGAGTTTGGAGGCGCTGATGTGATCTTTCCGGGTGGATATATTCGCGTCTTTGCTCCGCTTCTTCGTGGAATCGACGTTCGCTTAAACCATAAAGTCACCTCCATCACGTACGATGAACGGGGTGTCCGGGTACATACCAATCGGGGTGTGTTTGCTGCGGATCGTGTGATTCTCACGGTACCCCTGGGCGTATTGCAGCAAGAAACGGTCGAGTTTATTCCTGCGCTACCCAGGGAAAAGCGCGCGGCCATAAGTGCCCTGGGCATGGGTGTTTTGAACAAGACCTACCTGCGTTTTGCCAAGACCTTCTGGCCTCAAGAGCCTGATCTTATAGGGTATGTATCCCCGACTAAAGGCGAATGGGCTGAGTGGCTCAATATCCGTCATTATGTAGACAAGCCTATTCTGCTTGGGTTTAACGCAGGGACCTTTGGCCGTGAGATTGAATCCTGGGCAGATCAGGACATTGTGGCGTCGGCCATGGATGTGCTACGCCTGCTATTTGGGAACGCCATCCCTGACCCCGATGCCTATCAAATTACGCGCTGGGCTTCTGATCCGTACAGCTTTGGTTCCTATTCGTATCCACGCCCTGACGTGGATACCACCATCGAAGATACCATCAAAGCGCTTGGTAGGCCCATCGATAATCGATTGTTTTTTGCCGGAGAAGCCACCTCAATCGAGTACCCGGCAACGGTACACGGTGCGTTTCTTTCAGGCGAACGAGAGGCAAAACGGATCGCGCGATTGCACTCATTGTCTTGATGCTCCCCAACGCTAGAACGAGAGGTGTGAGCATGCAGGGCGAACCTTGCAGAGAAGAAACCAGCCCTCTTCGGCGGCTGCCCCTGTGCACGATCTGCACAAGAGCGCGCACAACATGCTCTCTGGAAAACGTTGATCTTTGTTTTTATGCGCTTTCTGGTCGATCTCTGCTGGTACGAAATTTGATTTTGGATAGGTAGCCATCCAACTCCGAAATTCGTGGAAAGACAGGATCGCCTCTACCAGCAAAGAATCGGCAGAGGTGCTTTCCTCTTCAAGTTGGCTAGCATTGGCTCTTCGACGTATGGACGACATGTTCGCCGGAGCACCTCGCCTGCAGACCATCTGCGTCCAATGGCCCGGTGTAGGACCTTATCATCTTGCCCGATTGAGGGCCGCACACCACTTCCTCCAGAAGCATAATATCAAGCTTGTAGGCTTGGAAACCGCCAGCCGTGTAGGCTCGCACGCCTGGAAGGCAGCCGCAGCGCCGACTCCGTTTCAGCGTGTCCAACTGTTTCCTGGCCGTGTCTATGACGACATCGCACCCTCGGAGATGGATGGCGCGATGCAGGAGGCCCTTGATCGCATAGACCCCGATGCGGTGGCTACAAACAGCTACTTCTTACCCGACACTAGAGCCGCGCTGCGATGGTGCCGCAAGAAGCACCGGGTCGCTATTACCATGGTCGAAAGTAAAGAGAATGACGCCCCACGAGTACGCTGGCGAGAAACGCTGAAATCGATTATAGTCCGCCTGTACGACGCGGCGCTCGTCGGGGGCACACCGCAACGTGCGTATGTGCAAAAGCTTGGGCTTAGCAGTGCATGCATTTTTGATGGCTATGACGTGGTAGATAACGCGTTTTTTGCGGATGCTGCAAGCCGAGCGCGCAACCACCCGACCCTGTATGCGCACTTGCCAGGGCTTCTAGACGAACCACCCTATTTCCTTGCCTCAAGCCGCTTTATTCCCCGCAAGAACCTCGACCGCCTGATTTCTGCCTACAGTCAATACAGACGCCGATCCGCCCGCCCTTGGCGACTCGTGATCCTCGGCGACGGGCGGTTACGCGCCGTTCTAGAGGAAAAAGTGATGCATGAGCAGATTGAGGGTGTGACCTTCGCAGGGCTGCGCTCCCCCGAGGAAGTCGGGGCGTACTATGCTTTCGCACAGGCGCTCATTCATCCAGCAACCGTCGATCAGTGGGCTCTTGTGGTGAATGAAGCGATGGCTGCCGGGCTCCCTGTTATCGTCTCTACCGGGGCCGGATGCGCCTACGACCTCGTCCACCCTGCAAGGAACGGGTTTTTATTCGAGCCAGCTGATATGGCGGGGCTCATCGGGGCTATGCAGCAAATGTCGTTAGATGACGCAGACCGAGTCGCGATGGGCCATGAGTCTAGGCGAATAATCAGTGAGTGGCCCCTAGAG
>WUAR02111114.1:0-14369 GCA_015164055.2 Chrysaora achlyos
AACGACAAAAGATATCAAAGTTTTGTAAATGTCATCCTTACTTACTATAAAAGCTCTTTCCATAAATGCAAACTCTCGAAAAGTGATAGGGCCACTTTAAATTTTTTTGATGTCTCATTTCGTTGTAAAGTCAACCACTGATTTATAGTATCAGCTGATAAAATCATTTTGATTGCAAATTACTAGGATATTTCATGGAAATATATGATAATTTATCTTGAAAGGTTACAGTTGCAAGAAACTTTGATTGTTTAAAACATTCATGAAAGATAAATTATTCAACAAATTAATGTGATGTTTAGAAAAGCATGGTGGGCCTAAAAGTTGAAAAATTGAAAAAAGTGTTTCTGACTAGAGTTGCCTGCGGAAAAAGCTTAGTTAGCCTTGCATGTTTTTTATCTCCTTGCAAAAAACAACGTCTTTAGCCAATCCTACAGAATAATGGAGAGCTCGAAAAAGAAGCAAGGTATCAAAAAATTTTAAATAAGTTTTTATCATTCAAAAGTGCTTTATATTTACATCAATAACAATTTTCGCTTCACACCAAGGCCATTTTTGCCCCGTGGAATGGGGCAGAAGCAGATTAAGCTGCCCATGCATATGTATAGAGATTGGGATTCATATCTCAAATTTTCCAGCACTCTTCCCCCACTCTTCACATTTTTAGTCGTTCAAATCTCTGTTTCAACCGTTTTTTCGCTTGTTTCACCTAATTGTTCTCTTTGTTGGTTATTGTTGCCAAGCCCAGCTCGTAGAATAGATATACATGTGATATTCTAGCAAATTAGTTCAACAGCCTTCCCTAAAGCTATTAGAGGATTTTTTGACGTCAGCAGCCCTATCAACAATGATCTTTTAGAAGATGAGACTTTGGAACCTGACAATGAAGACTTTCACGTCAATAGGAAACAGATTGTAATAAAAATGGTAAACCACGAAAAAGACGCTTAAACTTAGCGCACAAATGAGAACTCAATACAAATTAAAGTTGATAGCATTTTCAAAATTAATATTATAAGCATTTTTCTAATCAATATTCTGATAACAACTACGTTATGTTCTGTTAATTAATACCAAAAGTTTCTCATTTTGTTGCTAGAGTTTCTCTGAGCTATTTTATATTCATTTTTTGCAACATTATTGACTCTATGCTCTTTATTCAAAATGAAAGTTTACTTTGTCTTCACGTTCTTTCCAATCTCCCTTAAATAATATGTAATTGGACAGTGGCGTTTGGACCTATTCCCTGCTGATTCCACAGGCCTTTTTTGGATATCCCCAGGGCGTTAGACGTGTTCTGATATTTCTGATGCACCGAAAAATCATTATGTCGGCGTCAGCACCTTGCAAAATCATCCCTCACTTCTGAATTATTTTCCGATTGAGAAGGTTTTACCTACTCTTGTGCTGTGCCAAATTTCCTCTGTTTAAAGCAATTGTTCAGCTAGATCTGCCTACAGTTAGAGCTACTGTACTTAGATTTTGGCCTAACAATGTGTCTGTGGGCAAGCCTACGTATTTATAAAAGATTCTTTAACAGCAGCAATAACACTGTTTTGCTCTTTAGTCAAGAAAGAAAGCGGGGATTTCTTGGGTGAATGTCACTGTTCAAGTTCAACTGTAATAATTTTTTAGGTACCGGTACCGTGGATAACTTTCCCGCCATGTCAGAATCTTTTCCAGGGTTTTTTACAAATCTATCAGCACGCATGCGTGAATCGAAGGAAATGACCTCTCAACCAATCAGAAGCTAGATTTCTTCCCCGCCGCGAATCTCGTTTGTGCGCAGCCCACGGACAGCAACACAAGAAACATTAATGGAAGAAGTGTGGTGGATTGAATTGCAAGATTTTTTAAGTTTGATCAACAACAAACTGTTTAATGAAAGAAAAAATAAGAAATACACCACACATCATAGTTTATTGTTAATTTTCTTGTAAATAGCTCTTGATGATCGTTGCAAGAGCAAGATTTCTACCGAACACTGAATGAGGAGCAACATACTTCGGTCAGCAAACAAAGACATTTATGATGGCTACTTTTTACAGCAACACTTTGCATGCTTCCCCCGACAACGAACAAGTTTGATTCTGACTTGAGTTTTTGGTGGCATTCACAGATTGACGTATGGCTAATCCGGGTACAGTTGTGACAAGACTTTTTGCTGATCGCCAAGGTAAATTGCAGTTAATAGCGTAAACCTGGTTACGTCGAAGTGCTTATTCTGTAGATCTTCGGTCCGGCAAAGCCTGATCCTAGCTGGTCTATTTTTTTTCTTCTGCCTATATCTGTTCTGAGGCTTTTAAGTAAATCTATGAAATTGGTAATGAATTGTTAGAATTATAGAAAATCAATTTAGCTACATTTAACTGTTTTGTGCATTTTATATTTTTTAAAGAGTATTTTCTGAAACCAAATGGTGATGGGCCAACCACCCTCTACCAACAATGCGGAATTTCGGTCCCATTCTCCGGCTTTGTTGATTTTTACTTTCGGTTTCATTGACCTTGGAGATGCAACTTAAATTAATCCATTTGAATTTATTAAAATAATGTTTCCCTGTTTCTGTGAGATATGTTGTCCGGCCCCTAACGATCTAGAGCTTTTGCATTGTTATTCCGAAATTAGGCCCCAGATGGAGGGAGAGGTACACGTATGCCTGCCTTCTGTACTCCCCATTGTCTTTCTTCACCACAATGCAAACAATTTTATTCTGCGTAATAAATTGGCCTTTTATACTCCTCAACTTTAAGTTGAATTGTGGATATGTGACTTCAAAACCTATCTAACCTATTTATACTTTCCTTTTTTCTGTTTGTCTATTACCTATTGTTACCTCTTGTATACTGTCTATTGCCTCTGGTTTTTTGGTGAATCCCATCCAAACCATAGCAAAATCTAGAATTTAAGTTTGCTTGGGGTGGTGTTGATAATGCTGGACCCAAACAGGTTCTGAAGAATGAGTTGCCAGATGAATAGGGCGATATATCAAAACCTCCTCCAAACCACAATTTTGCAGAAACATAGTATATTTAGGTCAAAGTTATGTATAAGCTGTAATCATTATCAATGTAATCAAATTTAGAATTTTATGCCTATTCTCTACTTAAAAAAAGCTAGAGACAATGTCAGTTCTTGACTGGGACTCGAGATTGTATTTCTTGTTGGCATGATTGTTAGTTTTTCAATGACTATCTTCAAACTGAAGTACACTTAGGTTTATTTGCTGATTTTGCAGTTGCAAGCCCTTTAATTTGTTTCTGTTGCAACATTTTTTCCACTGCAATAACTATTTGGAATCTTTTTCTTGTATTGCATTTTCAACATCTGAACAAGTTGATGCTAAATTATTTAAGATACAAAATAAGCTTCATGAATAACTTTGAACCAACAAATCATGTCTGTATTGACCACCTCCATGAAATCACCAACCTCAAGCCTATCATGGAATCATAAGCTAAAAGGCAGTATGTCTTTCTAAAGTTGACCTGGAAGGACTTGTTCCAGGGAAACATAAGCAAGGGCATCCACCCTACAGATGGAGAGAAGACTTAAAACCTTGGACTAAATTGTCATGATCAGAACTAAACATGAATTCTCAAGAGCGAAATGAAGGTGGAGAGAGATTGCAGGTACTGATGCATGCAATGATACACACTCTGCTATAAGTGGAAGAAGCCAAGAATGATGGCAAAATGATCATGCGTTCACATTAATAAACAAGCAATCTTGATTCATCTGTCAACACATGCACTTGCTATCTGTGCTAGATTTGAGTTTATTTTCTGGGCTTAGAAGGTTTAAAGGACCCCCCAATAGCCTAAGACTGTTTTGAGTTGTCTGTCATCTTTGAGTTGAATTGTGGATTTGTGACTTGAAAACCTATCTAACCTATTTATACTTTCATTTTTTCTGTTTGTCTATTACCTCTTGTTACCTCTTGTATACCGTCCATTGCCTCTGTTTTTTTTACTCAAAGTTGTCTGTCAACTTTGAGTTGAATTGTGGATTTGTGACTTGAAAACCTATCTAATCTATTTATACTTTCCTTTTTTCTGTTTGTCTATTACCTCTTATTACCTCTTGTATACTGTCTATTGCCTCTGTTTTTTTTACTCAAAGTTGTCTGTCAACTTTGAGTTGAATTGTGGATTTGTGACTTCAAAACCTATCTAACCTATTTTACATTGTCTGTCATTTACTCTTGATGTAACCAAGGTGGTTGGTTCCTAAATGCCTTGCCTGGAATAGCTGAGAGCTGGCAGTTACTCTCCTGTCAACATCAATAAGCATGTTTTCTGTTTAAACCACTCAGTGTCTTAGTCAGGGTGATTGCTGGTGTAGATTAGCAGCAGTTGCTCCAGAGTTCTAGAATTAATACTCCAGAAACTCATTTAACCATTGAAATGGACAGCTGGTTTAGCTGAACGTTATTGTTAGAAGTTCTGTTGACTGGCAATTGTTAGATACTATCCAATTTTGCTTTGCTCACTTGGCAAAACTATCATTATAGTAGTCTATTTTGAGTATAATTATCATAGTTGGAGGTGGACTGGCTTGTTAACTCAGTTAAATATGCCACAAAGACTTGTCATCGCTTCTCCTCAGAGAGTTGGTATCCATGCTGCAAGGCAATTTCAAGGGGGTGCTCCACATTTGTCAGTCATGAAAAAAGGTAGGGGTTGGAGATAACCTCTCATAATTTCAGGCAACAATTAATAAATGCCATCTGTGACCTAAGTAACATCGTTATTGACATACTTATCGCCATCTTTTTAGGAGAGCTTACATGCTGGGCATAGGGCAACACATAAATAGACTTCCTTTTGATGTATGAGACAACATTGAACTGGGAATTACTGTATTCTCATTTCCACAACAACCCACAAATCTTCAATTGAGTAATTTTGAATTACATGAGTTAACAAACATAAATTATTTCAGCTTTTTGTACAATTGTATGTGTTAACATTAAAGACATCAATTATTAGGGATCCATACTTTTTGTTCTTTATTACTACCAATGGCAAATGCAAGATTAAGTTTTTTAGCATACATGACCCAACCAAAGAAGAGAACATAGCTAAAAGATAGCTGGTTGCTTAGCTTATCAAAGCTTATAAATTTGTTGTATGATGCAAATCAAATGCATAAATCAACAGTAAACTTGGGCCACCTGTCTTGAACAGGTTTAGATTGATAAAATTTTCAATTTTTTTTTAGTTGAACAAAATGTAATAGCTTTATAGTGTTATAAGAATTAATTGATAGCATTATGGGCTGCTAAATATATAATTTTCTTTTGAAGATCAAGGAAAAAATGAACAGAAAAAAGGCACTGGCAACAATGGGGAAGATTTGAAAAGCTTCTTATTAGAGGTAACTTCAATACTACATTTTTGTTTATTAATGAAAGCAGAATTATTTGTTTTCATAGTCAAAGTATATCAATTTGAAGTTAGTGAAGTACAAAGATTTATGATCAGACGTTCGCTGATTGCCACAATATGATGAATCAGTGATAGAGCTTGATTGCATACTCAATTGGACATGTTAATATACCATACCTTGTTGCGTTAAGCCTCTCAGGTATTTGGAATCACATTGATATTGCAAGACTTATGTAATAAATTCATAATCTTGGGTTTGCTTGTTTAAATAATGTTATTTTTCTAGCAGAGTGGTGTTCTTGCTTCACCTGCAAAGTCGGGAGAAGACAAAGTTGTTGCTGGAAGTAAGTTTCACAAGATTTTGTGGTATTACTCTTTTTTATTCCAAGCTCCATCCAGCTGAAATTTGTTGTTATTTATTAAATTTAAACTATTAACGGGCTTGATCCATCCTTGCTCTTCTAATTGGAGCAAAGCAATACAAGAGGGCACAAAATGAAGCTATTCAAGAAGAGGTGTAACTCAAATGTTTGTAGAACTTTTTCACACAACAAATCATTAACGACTGGTACAACTTTAGTCGTTAACTGTTCAACAGTCATCAATTTGAATGAGCATATGATTCTTGTGCACAATTTAGTTGTGTGATAGATCGTCACATGGCTTTATAGATCTCACAACCTCCCACTCCCTTAATTATTTATATTGTTATTATTATTATTATAAAGGAATATATGTTTGTGATAGCACATACCGTCACATGCATGAGAATATGGTATACATATACAGAATATAGAACGTTCTTTCCCATCATACATAAGCACATTAGCTTCTTGAATGTATCTATTTCATAGATGATCAGTTTTGACTGCCCTTGAATCTAGCACTTTTGTATTCATCTGTTTTCATTTATGTTTATAATCCACACTGGTTAGTAGTCCACTGATATAGTCTCTTGTCTGTAAACTTTTCCATATACAGGTCCATATGGCAAGCAAACAGTTGTACTTACAAAATCTCAGCAAGGAAAACTTCCAAGACCTATTATGGTATCAACACAACCAGTAATTCTACCAAAACCTGGTTCACAAAGCCAGCAGGTAAATTATATTTTTCCTGATGCTATTTTTTTGTAGACCTTGTTGGCATTGTAAGCCACTTATGGTCAAACTTCAAAACTTAGTAAGCTTTAATTTTGGTTCCAAGTTTCCTATACCTCACCAACACATATATATCACTTGATTAAAAGTCAAATAGTCAAATAATAATGACTAAATTCAAATGGGATGAGAATCTTGGGCTGTATGACTTGAAAAGTATGGCGGCAATTCTTTTGAGCTGTTTAGCTCAATTGGATTGTCGTCAGCTTTCTAATCATGCAGTTCAGGTTCGAGTCCCATCAATTACGGTATGCCGCTTGTGGAAAAATCTATCCATTGTGTATGTCATTCATGAAAAAATATATATCACTTGATGTATACCACTACATCTTTCTCTATTTGAATGTATAATTGTAATACAAATGAATGTATCTGTTCTCTTTGGTCCGTTAAAATCTTTCTTTATGAACTTTATTAATTTGTACTTTTTATAGTAAGCCATTAGTTTTTGTGTCAACTAAATGGTTTTTCATTGTCTTTGTCAATCTTTTTAGTTTTCTGATTTCCCTGCCTGATATTGTTCTAATTTTTGTGTCCTGGAATGATATATTTTTTCATTTCTGAGCTCTTTATTCTTCATTTCATTGTGTCTTGTTAACGTAGACTCTTTTTACCTCTTACCTTATCTTTTACAATTGCACATGTTAAGCATTGTTAAGCATGTTAAACAATTGGTGCTCCAAAACTTAGATATCGAGAAAACATTTTTTTTGTATATTTCTGATCAACACATGTATTTGATTTCTTAGCCATTCTAGGAATGGAATGTCAGCTTTTCAGATTAATCATTCTACCAAAGCAAAGCAACTGTGATCTTGATAAAAAATCTTTTTTATCAAATATAGACTTAAAAAATGAGATAATTTGTATTAAAATGAGCTCATTTGTATTATAATTAGTGTTTAGCTGTGTGTTTAAATCTGCAGAGCAAATTGTGTGGCCAAACCTTAGTTGATACCTGTCGTAGTATCATATTGAGCTAAGGGAAAATATCTCAAAGAAAATGGACTCACCTTGTTTTTAAATTTGAATGCAGTAGCTGTGGTGGTAGATATGATATGAATACATCACCTCTTTGTGAAAATTTTAAAGCCTATGAAAATAAATGCTTGCATAGTGCTTGGAATCCTGGAGATAGGACCTGGGAAGACATCTTTAGAAAAGCTTTGCTCCATCCTCAAATGCCACATGCCATGACAGATGATGCCTATAGCAATATGGGGAAAAGAATAAAAGATGGCCTTGAACAAGAATCACATCTGAGCACAAACAAAGCAGTTTTAGGGTATGGCTGAAAAGGATTTTGCTTAATGCTATGTTTGATGGCACATGGTGGCAAAGGGAATACCCTTCACTGCAAGGTGCAGTCACTGCTATTCTGCCTAGAGTGGAAAGTTCCTAGACTATGAGGCACCAAACGAGGCTTGCATTGGCTGTGCTGGATGAAAAACAAAGTAGGTGCAGAAAGAACAATTGGGAGGCAAACCACTAAATTTTGAGGAATCAGCTCCTGCAATGAACCAAAAGGGGCCAAGAGAATATATGCCGGCTCGGAGACTTCAAGAAATATACAGTATACATACTGGTTATATGGGGATGGAGATTCAAAATCATTTTTTTCCTCAATAAAAACCAGCAAACCTTGTGGTGATAAGCAGGTAACCAAATTTGATTGTGTTGGTCACGTTCAAAAGGGCATGGTAACCGCACTTGGAAAACTGAAGTCTCAGAGAGGGAAAGCAAAGTTGAAGGATGGCAAAACAATTGCAGGCATATGAAGTCTAAAAGCTGCAATAATTTACAAGCTGCAGGTAAAGTATGGGCTTGTCATACGCTGACACAAGTTGGACTTGGAAGGAATGAAAAGGAAAGTCTGTGCCTGGCCTATACAATTCAGCATCTACCGATGAAAATCCGCAGCTCAAAAATTGACCTCCGAGCACCTGGTGCAAATTTAACCGATGTAAATAAATGGTGCAAAAATTGAGAAGAAGGGTTCTGTCCATAGAGTCCCATTGCCTTCGTGTAGCAGGCAAAATACGAAATAATGAAAGGCTGCCTTTGGGGCTATACCCAAAACAACTGCGAGGTCATCAACCAATTAATCTGGTCTCGATGTTCAAAGATAAAGCACTCAGCAGTAATAGCCTCCATCAGTGGCCTGTCTGCTTTGTGACGTCAGCCATATCAAAAAGAGACATTAAACGGAAACTTCTTTTTGTCATAGTCGTGTATGCCTTACCATCCCATACAGCAAAAACCCGGATATAGCTAAGAACCTTTCATTTGAAATCATCCTCCTAAGGTTCTTTTGTATATGGTTCTATTGAAATCAGGCTGCAAGTTTCTTAATAGGTTCTTATTTTAAAAAACATGTGAAAATAACAAGCATTTTGATGAGTAATTTATAACAAATGTTCATAATGATAGCACAATTTTATAGAAAACTTTACACATGAAAATTCTCTTAGATTTTACAAATGTTTCTAGGCCATATATAAGTTGCTATCTTCAAACATCAAATGTGTAGTTATTGAGACCTCGAGGCTGACAATTCAAGCTCTGATCATGCCAGCTGTAGTTATTGAGGTCTGATTCTGAAGTCATACAAGCAGTTTCTTAAATGTGGCATATTATCTAAACTATTTTCAAACTCTAACTGTCACTTTGATAAAGGGCTAGGCCCGAAACGTGAGTTTATTTCCTATTCATGGTACTGGAGTTTTTTATTGACCATTTTCTATCGTATCCGTAAGTACCACACGCCACTGCATTTTTGCATGTTTTATTCTTATATGAATTTAACTAGCTTACCAAAATGCTTTATTTCTACATCAATTGGTTAAATTTCTGAACAAGTTTGATTGATGACAAGTAGTTTACATTCTAGTTTGTAATTGCATATTTTTTTATTATAAGAACCTTTAATTTAATGATGTACAAATTCTTCTGTGATGGGGTAAAATATAAACTTTTCGGGCTGTAGGTCATCCAAGTGGGTGGTTCTTATATGCGGGTTTCTACTGTAGTTTCTTTTAATGCTAATTTGAGAACAAATATTTTTGTTACAGCTGCTCAGATCACCTCCAAATCACGGTGACCATGTTACTACAGCAATGATTTCCGCCGATTCAGTGATTGCTTCTCCTAGCCAATCATGGCCGAGGTATGTTCAAGTGATTATATTCGTTTGCAAACCTTTTTGTGATTTCCGTTAAATAACAATATTTCGAACTTCATGAACAGAATTCTGGGTTGGGGAATGAAATATGGGGAATAGAGAGTCATTATTCTCCTCTGCTTAATTGCCGCGTGTGAAGTGAACTTGTTTTGTACGCATATTTGTTTTGTTATTTTTTTGTTTCCGCTGGCCAGAAGACCGTCGGCCATTTCGTCACATGACCTCTATGAAGAATTTAGCCAATGAACGGCTCTGTCGACTTTTGGTCGCTTGGTAACGCATCAAAACCAGTTTCAAAACTAATCGAATGAAATTCTTCTAGGCAACAAACTAGGCAACATTTTCGCGCAACATCTAAAAATAGACCACCGCGTTGAACTAATGTATTCTAGTTTAGCCACCGTGCTGCATGAAAATGTCGCTCAAATTTTGTTGCAATTATGTTCCAACATGCTCAAACATTTTGTGCGACATTTGTCATTAATAACGTAAATAGCGTTTGTTTCTTCGACAATGTTGACAAGTTTAGCCACATTTTCAGATTTATGTGCAACATCACCAGCAAAAAAAGCAACAAATGTGGCGCGACCATGTTTTTAAGTTTAGTCAGGCCTTTACTCACCTTTTGATATCTGGATAAACATAGGTTAATTTTAATATTTGACCTAAGCTGTGACTTTGTTTACATTTTGACATTCATGTTTTGGAGTTGCTATTTTCTCCCCTGCCTTCACTTACAACAAGGCAGTCAGATCGAGTCTGTTAACATTGGAAGTTTTACAAATTCATATTTTCTTAGCATGCAAATGCACTTCTTGAATCGATAATAGCTATATTTACCACGATATGAAATATATTTTAGTATCTCTCACTCAATGTGTCTACAGGAACTTGTGACAACCGAAACGTGATAGCAACTTGTAGTTGAAAACACGGAGACCAACTCAAAGATTTGGGAAAAAATTTCTCACGACGTGAAATAGAAACAATGTCCTTAAAAATTAAGGGAATATAGCTTATCGAAAGTTGAGAGAATTATAAAGAAAGAACTTGTGCTAGACAGATTGTGCACGGTTTTTTATATACTCCCATATGCAGCCTTGTGGCCGCGTCTAACATAATATTAAGGAAGGAGACAAAAAGGGGAAGGTTTTGTTACTAAGGAGATGCCTGTTAATATTGTTTTCTTCCATCTCGACAGCTCCAATTCAGGGAACCGAAAAAGAAGGGCTGATTTTGAGCAAGATTTTATGGATACTGACAGGTTTGTTTTTGCTTATTTATGCTGATTAATCGTCCTGAATTTAGGCAAATTTTGTCTTTCATTCATCAATTCGCTTGTTTAGATTTTTGAATAGCCAATCAACGCGCAACATTTATGATCACGTGATAAAACCCATTGCTTGGGTTAGAATTAAACTTGCTTTCATGTTAATTTCATGTCTCGTTTGTTCACTTTTCTCTGATTCTGAGTTCCCTTGAGAATGAAATGTAACTTTTAACTTTCTTTCAATTTAAGCTGTCAGGCAGCAGACCTGTTAGGCGCCAGGCCTTTCTTTTAACAGACTAGGTGCAGCAGTCTTATT
The DNA here is from genome assembly GCA_015164055.2 of Chrysaora achlyos. Lineage (NCBI taxonomy): Eukaryota > Metazoa > Cnidaria > Scyphozoa > Semaeostomeae > Pelagiidae > Chrysaora > Chrysaora achlyos. The sequence goes on from WUAR02111114.1 coordinate 11,318, forward strand.
TTTAGATGTTTTTCGGTCAGTTTTTTCTATAAAAAGGTCTTTACTAATCCTAAGTGAAGATTGCATATGCACAATTACAACATGGTATCTGCATTTCAATTACAGTCGAGAGTAAAAATCTCAATACAGTTATATAAGAATTCAGAGATTTTTACATTTTGTCTGTTATTTTGTTGGTTTTTTTTCAGTCAGCGTGATGGTTCTCTTGCCAAATTTCTATAGTGAACTCCCTCCACCTGTTTTAGTTTCCATATCAAAGATAACTGATGGTTTTCACTTGTTCTTTCTTAGAAAGAGAAAACGAACCCCGGCAAGATCAACTGATAAAGGTGGCAAAGGACTGCGACATTTTTCAATGAAAGTTTGCGAGAAAGTTCAGCAGAAACAAACAACTACATACAACGAGGTATTTCGTTATCGTTTTTTGTTACGTTAATTCAAGTTTGTTTTTGACAGCATTGTTACAATACGAAATCAGTAATGTCTCCAGTGATATTATTTTGCTAACATTGCGTGAAGTGGAGGAAACTTTTGTTTAATCATTGTTCAGTGATAACGCCATTATTTTAAATACATCAATTGTTTGCCTATAGTTTAAATGTGAAGTCTTTTTTATTTATGCATTCGGGGGTCGCTCCCTCGCCCCTAGGATTTCCAGATATTTTGATATAAACGTCACATAATAGACAAGCTTTGGGTTACTTGTGGCGTATGGAATTCATATCCCTCATTGTAACCTTGTAGTTAAGCCTTGCACGTATAAAATGGAATTGAATTGAGATAATGACATTTAAATGAGCGTTTTCTTCCTAATAGGTCGCTGATGAACTGGTTCAAGAATTCAGTGATCCAACCAAACAGATATCCGCTTCGTCTGACGTGGTGAGTCGCAAGAGCCTAGTAATCTAGTAATTGCATTCTCATCAATATGGAAATAATTTCTACATTTCTGTGCATCCCAACCCTAGGGTTAAAGTGGACCTACCACTTTTGGTAGTTCGCATTTATGGAAAGAGATTTGATAATTGGCAAGGATGACGTTTACAAAACTATCTTTTGTCGTTATGGCCATGTGAAGGAAATTATTGATGGCGTCATACCAGGGACCTGTCTAAAGACACCGACCATGGTATGAGTAATAATTGTACCATTTCGAGACCCGAGAATCGAGACCCGGATAAGCTTTTTTTGTGGTTCATGGATGCCTTCTGACCATTGATGCACTATCTGATTTGATTTCAAAGCTAGTGCCAGGCTTTGTCACAGGCCCCCCTTATTTTGTTAGATTTTTTCGGCCGTCTTTATAGACCTGATATGACGTCATAAATTCATTCCTTCACACTGCCACAACTCAAAAACGACAAAGATATTGAAGTTTTGTAAACATAATCCTTACTTACTATCAAAGCTCTTTCCATAAATGCGAACTACCAAAAGTGGTGGGTCCACTTTAATGAAACTGCTTTCACAGTGAACATTTTGTGATTATATTGATACATATTGTACGACATAACGGAGATTCGCACAATGATGTCATCAAGATGTCAGACTTAGCTCTTCCTAAGAAAACATAAGCTTGTTGAGACGATAAATACAGAGTTTATCACCTAAAGACGCCATATTGAATATTGCAGGGGAAGCGAGCGTAGGCCTACGCTCACCTATTTTGGTTTTTGTTATGGTTTTTATCAAGTGCAAAAACTTTGAAATTGGCAATACATGAATTCGAATTTCACTCATGCAACTTTGAAATTTGAACAATAACCCAAAACTAACTGACGTGAAATTGACAAGTTCAACCCAAAACTAACTGATGAAAAATTCGTTGAAATTGACAACTGCACGTTTAGTTTGAAAGAGAATTGTAAAGAGAATTTCAAAGGGAAATCTACAACGTGCATTTTCGCAAAACTCTAGGTCAAGTCAAAACACTAAATATGCCACTACATGTACATTGGGGATGGTTGAAAAACTGAAATATATATTTAAGTATAGATGAACCCATAATAATGAAAGTACAGGTATATTTTTTTTTTCGGGGGGGTGGGCCTAAGTGGCGCCAAAAAAATCGGCAAGAAGGCAAGCGTCTGATCCAGGATGGATGCTTGCGGCGAAGAACGATAATAAAATAAAAGGCAGAAACACCGCAACACAACAAAAACGATAGCAATATGTAAAAACGAATATATTAACCAATATTTCGTCCTGCCATGCAGGATTTCATGTGGGGTTTCCATAGTGTAGCTAAGAAATATCAGAGTCATCAAATAAGCACTGTATTTCTTTTATGTTTGTCAGAGCTTGAGCAGTTCAAAGTTGAAACTTTTCGCGCATGCAGTTGCTTTTTCCACTTTGTCTGGTTATATTACTTGTCTCATCGTTTGCAGTCTTACGACCAGAAGAATATAAGAAGGCGTGTTTACGACGCGTTAAACGTTTTGATGGCCATGAATATCATCTCGAAAGAAAAGAAAGAAATCAGATGGGTGGGCCTACCGACAAACTCCGCGCAAGAGTGCGTACAGCTAGAGGTAATCTGGTCTTCTCATTTATTCACCTTAATATCACCCCTCCAGCTTATCTATCCCGTTCAAACAAGGAAAGCTTACTAATGTCGTTTGTATAAATAACGATGGACTATGATTTTACAAATCATTCTCATCTAAGATCAGACAATGAACAGATATCAACTGAGGCTTGTAGATTATTTTACAAAAATGATTAAAAAGCAACAGAAGTAGAGCGTGCAATTCTTGTTATTATTACCACCCATAACTGTCTGGATCTCATTTCAACGATCCCGCAAGATTCGAAAGCTATTTGACCGGGGCCTCACCAACTTAATCAGTAATATGGACCAATTTCATATTCTGTTCTTTTTTCACCATGTCTACTGCGTTCCTTAACTGCTTTATCTACCTATTCTGGAACAATTGTTTAAGGAATTCCTTCAATCGTTAAAGGTGACCTGAAGCTATTTTTTTATTTATGCAAATGAACAGCACTGTCGGATGATAGGGAATCCTGTTTAAATTTTTTTGATATCTCATTT
>WUAR02111114.1:14469-27216 GCA_015164055.2 Chrysaora achlyos
CGTTTTCAAGTTATTCACTGATGTTAACTATCGGCTGATGACGTCATTTAGTTTGCAATTTACTTGGATAACATACGGAAATATAGCTGTATCTGATCTTTAAAAAGTTACAATGGCACTGTTGAATGATAAGGAATCCTGTTTAAATGTTTTTGATATCTCATTTCGTTTTCAAGTTATTCACTGATGTTAACTATCGGCTGATGACGTCATTTAGTTTGCAATTTACTTGGATAACATACGAAAATATAACTGTATCTGATCTTTGAAATGTTACTGTCGCAGGCTGCATTTTAGCTGGGCTCAAAAAATGCTGTATAAATTGCCAGATGTGCAAAATTTGTTAATAGGATTTCTCTTTGGAATCATGTTAAACCTGATATACTTTCTTTAATTACTGCAAAAAAATGACGTCATCAACCAATCGTACAAAACAATGGATACCTCAAAAATGAAACAAGGTATCAAAAAAAGTGAAACGACGTCCGTCTTTATCATACAAATGTGCAATTCATTTGCATGAATAAAAGTTTTTGCTTCAGATCACCTTTAATCCACCTCTCCAGTTTCAAGCTTAGGCTTTCGCCAATCTTTCTAAATTCATCTTCGTTCTTCACCATTCACCTCCCAACAGGATCAGAAGAAAGAGAGATTGGAAAAAATCAAGCAGAAGCAGTTTCAGCTACAAGAACTGATCTTACAGGTAATCTTCTTGTTTGAATTCGTTTTAAAGTAGATCTATCACGTTTTGGGAGTTCGAATTTATGGAAAGAGTAGCTAATAAGTAGCTAAGGATGTCGTTAACAAAACTTCAATATATTTTGCTGTTTTTGAGTTATGGCCGTGTGAAGTAAATCATTGATGACGTCGTAGCAGGGACCTGTCTAAAGCACAGACCTGTCTAAAGCACAGACCATTATATGATTAATAATTGTACCATCGAGGCCTGGATTAGCTTTATATGTGGTTCATTGGTGCCTTCTGGCCATTGATGTACAATTTGAATTTTTAGATTTCTAAGCTAATGCCAGGATTTGTCCCAGGCTCTTATTTTGTTTAAACTTTTTGTCTGTGACTTTAGACAAGTCCCTGTTATGATGTCATAAATTCCTTTTTTCAAACGGTCATAACTCAAAAGCGACAAAAGATATTGAAGTTTAGTAAGCATCATCCTTACTTCCTATGAAAGCTCTTTCACTCAATCCATCCTTATTTGGGAACCAAAATCAACGACCATAAAATATCATCGTTGTTGGTTGATCAATTATTTGACTTCCATTTTTGTGCGCGACGAAAGAGCAAGCGAATATTTTGAAACACTCAATCGTTTGCGCGTTGAGCATATTTTAGCAAAATTACCGCTGTTTATTGGGACAGCAGTTTTTGCCTATTCATTATGAAGCGCAAGCACGTGAACACTTACAAGCCAATGAGAGCATCGCTGTTGGCTCATGAGACACACTTTGACACTCAAACTGGACCACTTTCACTTCTTTTCTTGTAATTGGCTTGTAATTTTGATTTCGGAAATTTAAAATTTTAAATAAAAGGAAAGTTTATATTTCATTATTATTATTATTGATATTTTATGTTGTAGGAAATCGCCTTTAAGAACCTGGTTGAACGAAACAAAGACACCGAAAACAAGACTGGCGTGCCGGATGGAAATGGGGCAATTCAGCTTCCCTTTATTGTAGTAAATACAAGCAAGAAGACTGTTATTGATTGCAGTATCTCAAACGACAAGTAAGTTTACTTTCAGTAGAGTGTGAAAAAGGCCAAGAGAAGAAAGAGTGCACTTGTTGATGTTGATTGGCACATACATTTGCTTTCTTCGCAATGTATCGGTTCATGCGCTCTAGACGCACAGGGACCACTGAATAGCCTTTCTAAGCAGTGCGACCATAGGCCTAGTCCTGCGCCGTATTGACAAGAAATCTAAACTCAGTTAAATCCACATATTTATATCTATATTCCTATTGCCTCTTTTTCCTTTTGCCTCATATTTGATCTGATACAGTAGCGTCCCTGGTACGTACGGTATACTTGGGGCTGTGGCTATAGACATACTGTTTCTTAAGGAACGCTTTCCAAAATCCAAGGCCTGTTTCCGTTGGGCCTAAGGAGGGAAAGCCCTGACTTTTATCTCAGTTCTGGGGCAAGCAAAAGGATTCAGCTAACTGAATTTTAGCATTTGGTATTGCTGATGTCGATGTTGATCGGCGCATACACATACATGGGTCACTGAATAGCTTTGGGCTTATCTAAGCAGTGCAGCCGTAGTCCTTCCTCTTGATTTTACCACGCCACATGAGTCACTTGTGCTTTTGCCTTTACCCGGAATAACAGAGGCAATTTCTCCCTTCTCTTTCGTAATCTAATCTGTTAAACAATATGCCCTTTAGTGTACACAATGCTTACCACCTGGCCATGCTAGCTTATTTTCTCGGCCATCCTACTGTCAAGTCTTTACTTTTCTGTTTTCTTTTCCCCGTAGAACCGAATATTTATTCAATTTTGATAACATGTTTGAAATCCATGATGACATTGAAGTTTTGAAGCGGATGGGAATGGCAATGGGACTCGAGAAAGGTGACTGCAGTCCGGAGAAACTTTTAGTTGCGAAATCCATGGTACCGAAAGCTCTGGAACCCTATGTCCGACGTAAGTTTGCTTATTTTCTCATTTGCTCTTTCTGTATCGTACCTACTGCTGCAACAATGAGTTCGATTCGTACCGTAAAAACTCAACCAGCCCCCTCTCTTTTGTGCTCCTATCTGATAGGCCCCCTTTTCTAGAAGGAATTCTAAATAGACAGCCTACCTTTGGCCCCACCCATTTTCTAAAATTTTGAATATTGAAGCTGGTTTTGGATAAATGCTGAAGAAAAATAATTTTGCCTAGTACCAGGACTTTGATATTGGCAAGATTATATACGCCAACAGGCAACATATTCAAATTTTGTATTTCATTCACCAATTCGTCTGTTTACATCTTAAGCAACCAATAAAGGGGGCAGCATTTATGACCACGTGATCAAACCCATGTAGCTTGATTGGCTGATGTCAGGGTGTAAGCAATTTCAGATCTAGAACAAATACAGACATTGCCTAAGGCCTTGTTTCCATTACTCAGTTTTCGTACGTCTCCGTTTTCAGATCAATCCGTTTCGTATTTTCTTGAACCGTTCCCATTACTCTGCCCTACTCCGTTGTTGCCAAGAGAGCCTGGCACGAAAACGAAGGTGTTCCCATTACTCCGTTTTCATATCCTTTGTTCAAACTGTTGTCGAAATTGAGGATGTTGTCAATTGTTGTTGCATCGTTTTCCAATGACTCCGTTTTCGCTGTTCCCATTAAAACGATTCGTTTTCAAATGACTCCGTTCTCGAATGACTCCATTTTGAACATCGTTTTCGAATGACACGGGTTTGGTATAAAATGACTCCGTTTTCGAGGGTATTAATGGGAACGCAAAATCAAAAACGGATTCATTGAGCTCCGTTTTCGTACGAAAATGAAAGGAAACAGGGCCTAAGTTTCCTCGAGGCTTGAAAGGAAGCACTCGCTGTTAAAATAAGTTGTTATTCAGCTGCGGCTGTTCAAAAAGATAAGTATCCTCAGTGTTCTCGACGATTAATAAGTTAACGCTAATAAGTCAGCTACTGCTGTTCGGAACGTGTCTTTACACTGATAAATTGAGTTAATGGAATGTCAAGTCCTTCTTATTCAACCGAACTTTTTTAGAACGAATTACTTGTTAGGTACGAGTTTGTTTTTGAAGCAAACCTATCAAGAAAACCCTAGAGCACTTAAAACTTCGCGTACTCTTGAGCCATATAGCAGATATAATTCAGTATATTGAATTTCATTCAATTGTCTTTGTAGAGCCCAAAATTTAAGAACAATGTTTATATTGAAAATAATTGTATTGTACCAAAAGCAGAGCTTATCTAGCTTGGGCCTTTGAAGGACATACTTTAAGGGAAGGATCGATTTGAAGAAGCGTTTTCAGCATAAAATTTGATCCGCAAAACTTCGTGAAATACGAAATTCGCGAAAGTTTTATTTCCAATACCCAGGATTCCCAGAAGAATGTTCAAGTTATTGATCCTCTTGAGATCTTTGATGACGAATGATTGTTTCTAACGAATTCTTATATTGTTTTTTCGTTGTTTTGTTGGTATAAAATGCATTAAAAATAGAAGGAAACCAAAACTGAGTAGAAAAGCTTTTCGATCAAAATTCATGACTTTTGCTAAAACGCGAAAGTTAATTCCAAAAATTTCGCGTTTTTCTCAGTAGGCAAAACTTTCTTCCCGCGAAACTTGCTTCCCTTAAAGTAGTTCGGAGAGCATTTTATCAAAATGACGTTTCTCTGACTGGCTCATTAAAATGCTTGACCAGGATGAAGTGGAAATTCACAGCTGTGAGCGAAGTTTTCAGAGCAGCCTTTCCTTGACAAAAACTATCACCCTTCTAAGTGAAATTTATGAACTCTTGCGTCAGACAACTTTTTGTTCACCTGTGAAGTTGTTTTTTTAGGTGTTCCAGCCTTGTTTTCAGAGATTTTTTAGCACCGATGTTCTTGAGTTGAAAATTTGGGACATTTGTCATAAAAATGAGGCCCAAAAAGTTGATCCTACTTTTCTAGCATGAATGCTCTTCGTGTGGCGCAGTTAGACAGTATTCATTATTTCAAGAAATTTATAAAATCGTTTTTGATTCTCGGTTATAAAGGGACTTTTAGACCTATAAAAACTTACACAATTTAAACTTAACTTGTACTAATTAATACTAGCAATAGTAGATACTTAGTGCCACTGTCCAATTACATATTATTTGAGGGAATTGGGAACGAATTAGAAGACAAAAGAATCATGGTTGATGGGGCTGCTGACGTCAAAAAATTATTCAATGACTTTAGGGAGGCGCTGTTACAATAATTTACTTTCCCTTTACTGCCATTAGATCTCATAGATATATAGCTTTGGGCACCTTTCTACTTTTCTATGAGCTGAGCTTGGCAACAACAACCAACAAGAAGAACAACAGGCGAAAAAACCAGTTTGAATAGGAATTTGGAATGGATCGCTGATGAGGATTAGAGTTTTGAGCTGCATTTTGTGGAAACAAAGGCGGCATTTTCTTCAATCGATTCCAAATATTTATCATCAGATGCAATATATTATTCTTTTTCAATTCAAAGCTACGCATTAAGGTAGCACACCGCTTTCCTATCTTGTTAGTACAATGACGAGTTTATGGGTGTAAATATCTTACACCAGACGCTTAAGTTGTATGTTTTTAGCTTCCTAATCTCTCATTGGCAAGCAAGTTAATGAACAAATTACAATATTGTTGTATTTTCCATAAGGATGGCAGCTTTATAGCTCGTCAATACACGTTCCGAACAGTAGTAGCTGTTATTGATCGTCAAGAAAATTGAGGATATTCATCTTTTTGAACAACCGCAGCCCGCCATCATCTGCTGTGGCAGAAAAATACACCTGTTTTACAGTTTAGGCGACATTTATCCAATCTGATTCTGTCCTTTAGTTCTTTCTGGGCTCTTGTTTCTTTTTGGTGTTGCTTTACTGTTTTAAATGTATGAATTTTTTCCTATTATTACACCTTCATGTTAGAGCTCGTAACCTGTCATAAAAATGATCATAATAAACTATTTATTTAAACCTTTATCCAATCTGATTATGTTCTTCAGTTCTGGCTAGGCTCTTTTTTCTTTTTGCAAACCGACGACTGTTTTAAAGTTTGAATTTGTTCCTATTATCTCACTTTCATGTAAGAGCTCTTCACTTCGTGTAATAATGATCATTATAAACTATTTATTTAAACCTTTATCCAATCTGATTCTGTCTCTTAGTTCTGGCTGGGCTCTTTTTTTTTGTCAACCGACGACTGTTTTAAAAGCTTGCCTTTTTCCATATTGTTTCACTTTCATGATAAAGCTCGTAACCTGTCATAAAAATGATCATAATAAACTATTTATTTAAACTTTTTGTCCAATCTGATTCTGTTCTTTATTTCCGGCTGGGCTCTTTGTTTTTTTGCAAACGGACGACTGTTTTTAAAGTTTGCATTTTTTCCTACTATTTCAATTTCATGTTTAAGCTCCTCACCTATCATAATAATGATCATAATGTACTTTTTTTTAAGACAGGGACAATGTAATAATACATTATCAAAAAAAAAACAAAAAAAAATATTAATTGAAATAAAAGTGTATAAATAACAGTTAATTACTGGTCTATGTATTTAACAACATGCTACTGCTTGACGTAAGTTTCAAATCCAAGCTATTTGAAATAAAAATCTCTTATTTTTATCCTCAAAATTTTGAATTCCTGCCTCTGTTACTTCCAAGTTTTTGATCAATCACTCTTTCTCATTTACAGAAATGGCCATTGGAGGCAGCATAGAAAACGAAATATCCAACATTCCTTCAGAGAGGTATTTAACATTGTTTATTCTTGAATAACTAATAAAATATAAAATGTATGCACTAAATTCAAGTAAGATGTATATTTAACATAGAATATACTTTTTTAAACTTGAAAATGAGTTTAGTTTCGAAGCTTTGGTTCTTATAAACATTTTACTCGAATTAAGTGCATAATTTTATATATTTTTTAGTTATTTATGTACATCAGTTGCACCACACGCCAAAAAGTATATTTTTTCCTCCTTATTCCTTAGCTAACTAACCTACATACCTATTGTAGAGAGGCAAAATCATAATTTTCTTTCCATTCGTCATTATTGATTGTAAGAAATCTGAAAATCAAACCTTAGAAATTAAACGTTTAAAAATTAGATATTATACCTTAAAATTGCAAAATAGTGCTGCCATGTCAATTTTCATCTACCACTGGCAACGATGGACTTAATGTGCGAGGCTTTGTATGTTCTTGTATGATGAATAAAAGGTGGAACGCCGCAAAACAACGCGAAAACAAAGACGAATTTGTACAATTATATGATGGGCAGAGCCGAAGCGGCGCGTGCATGCGCGAATTATCGCAACTTTGAACTGCCCTAGGTTCCGTGTACATTCCCGGAATACATAGGACATTTGATATTTTAATTTTTCATATGACCACACATGATGAGATGGACTGGGTTTATCGTTTAAAAAAGCTTATTTATTTATATCTGTCCCCTATTACTGTATATTTCGTGGCAATAGAAAGTATGCATTATTGACTCTAATACAAGGCAATATCTTAACAACAAGCCAGCAATGCGGTACGTTTCTAGAGCATTTGTGTTCCGCGAATTTGGTTGCAACAGGCTCTGTGATGCGTGAATTATATGGCCACGAAAACAGCGATGAACACAATGCAGACTGCCTATAGGTCTGATAACCCGGATGACGTCACTTTACGTAATTTCTGCTCTGTATGTATGTACAATTTTAACTAGAATATTTTGCTCTGATATTTTTTTCTTCGGAGCTTCAGAACCTTTCCTTTATGCTTAAACGAAAAACAAGTCGAGAAATATGCGCATAATTTTTGATATTGTGAAAATGGATTTGATTGCCTATTATGATGGAGGGTAGTCGTTGACATGTTGATGTGTGTGAATACGAAAATGATGACGGTTGTGTAGTATAATCTTGTAGCTTTTTTAATCCATTTTGGCTCTTATTAAAAAATATGTAGTTCATGTATGATATTTAATTTGTTTATTCAGTAGCCCAGAGTAGATACGGCCTGCTAAAGTAGATACGGCCTTTGGGTTCGGCAAAGTATGTTTAAAAGCTTACAAAACAGATAATGCTGATATAAGAAACATAGGCAAATTTGGTATTTCATTCACCAACTCGTTTGTTTACATTTTATGAATAGCCAATCACCGAGATGTATTTATGACCACATGATATAGCCCATGTAGCTTGATTGGTTGATGTCAAAATGAAAACGGAGTCACAGTTCGGTCAAATACAAAATTTGCCTATGTTGATATAAGATACAATTTTGAGTGATAAGATTGCTGGAGTGAGATGAAGCTACATGACTCCCAGCCTTAAACTCGTTAATAATAAAGATTTATTTTATTTTAGGCCCAGAAGACCATGCTCACCTTCATCGCCACTGGCAACTCCTATTGCTGCGCCTTCATCTCCTGCAGTGAATTCAACCAATCGTATCAATCGTGCTGCATCACGTGCCTCTTCAGTAACCTCGTATACAAGTGAAAGCAATCGCTCAGGACAACGAACTCACACGCCATCACCTCTACCCTCGTTTGAGTCTGGTTCCGAGTCGGACAATGAAGAAGACGAATCGCAAGATGCCTTTACCGAAACAAGCAACGATGCCTGAAATGCTATCAGTAAGGTATCTACCATACGATGCTTAACTAAGCGAGGTATCTTAATACTTTCAAAATATGTTGATGTCTTGGTGTGGTAATAATTTTGGAAAGCACTTTTTGAAAACGAATTGCATTGTGGGACTTTGTTTTCACGTGGCTCATGCTGCTCTAGAATAGATGATTACACTGCAGACGGCAACGAGAAACGTTTACCCGAGATCCATTTTGCTGAATTAAAGAATCGTTAACGAATCTATATCTGAGGATTCAACAATCAATCGTAATGAATTCCGGTAAAACATTCTGCTGTCTTTGTGGTGAATTTAAGTGGATTGCGAAATTCCTGTCTATTTAGTAGAACTGCAAAATTCCCCTCAAAACGTCACGAACCTAGCATTCACAGAATTAGCAAGAGGTGCTCTCAGGGTGTTACAACATTGAAATATCCCACTCAGTACCAAATAAGCGACCCCTGAAATATCTTGGAAAGATTTGTTACTACCCCCTGGAGAATGTAAAAACAAATTATTTCCAATAGCTACCCGACGTTAGCCGGGTGTTCTTAAGAAAAGCAGACAGTTTTGTGTCATGAATCCCCTTCCTAATTCATCGTTTCAACTTGAAATGTGAGGACGATGTTTTTTCGGTTTTGATAGAGTTTCTTTGCTAAGCAGCACTGGTTCTTCCACTTGTATATTTGATGATTTCGAATTGAATTTAGCTCTTAGGCACGTAGCTATATATTCAGTACAGTACTCTAAGCCGGTCTTACAAACGAATTAGCCAATAGAAAACTTGATTCAAGGTTGTTTAATTCGATCAAAGTCTAGAGATAGTAGCGAAATTTAGATCCTGCACGGCTTCGATGTTTCAAAAAGTCGCTTAGGAGGCGATTTTAAAAGCAAAACAGTTTTCTTTGTAAACCTCATTAAATCTACATAACACGGCAGTGATTTAGTGTTGGATTCTCGCTTCCCACGTAATTTTCGCGGCTTATTATGCTCCTTGTCGTCTTCACCTTGCCGTTCCACACAATATGGCAAGAAGAACGTAGGCAAACTTTGTATTTCATTCACCAATCCGTTTGTTTACATTTTATGAAAAGCCAATCAACGAGCTCTATGAATGACCACATTGGCTAAGGTCAAATACAAAATTTGCCTATGTTGGCGAGAAGTGATATAATTTAAGAAACCAACTTCTTTTTTCCTTGGAGAGCAATACTCCCGCAAGTTCATTGTCTGCAATCCAAATTCAATTGTTCCTTTTGTCGAACTTGTATTCAAAGTCGTCCTTGATCTAAATTTTCTTAGTGGCGTATATGGAACATTGTAGCTTGGAAAATGCCATTTAGCAAGCAAGATTTTGACTTAATATCGCTATTGTGAAGGAGTTAATTCTTTGCAATAAGCCTATTTTTATGGAACCGAGTCACCCAGCTAGCCGAGGAATTCTACGGGCCGGAATATGCGAACTGCGAGCCGGAAAACTCTCTAAGGCGGTAACAATTCGTGAACCCTTACATGAAGCAACAACTTTTGTTGTTAGATTCTTTCAGCTAAATTGCTCTGACATTTTAAATTCCAAGATTAAAAGCCTTTGTTAGGCTAAGCTTGAAGGTTCTTGCGGTACCGTAGGGTAAAAATATGAATAATTAAAATGAATTAATGTCCAAGCCTTGCCAAAGTCATTTTCATCTATAAAAATCCTAAAGATCTGATAAAAGTTTGACTAAGTCTGCAATGACGTTCCCGGTTTGGTTTTTCATTGTTTGTTTTCATATAAACACTTCAGCATGACTTGCACGATCACATTTCTTTGTTTGCAGTTAAGATAAGTAAGCCTGTTTTAAAAATTTAACAGATCACAAAGAAGAAAGGTTTTGGCTATTGAAGAGATTGTCTCTGCCAGCTTGGTAACTTTGTATAAAAATTACAATTTGTTTGAAACCTTTCAGAATCGCACTGTCGCAGACTCAGCTCCATAAAGTAAGTAGGCCCAGAAATGCTAAAATGCGAGAATGAAGCACTTTTAATAATGGAAGGTTCTTGCGTAAATGCATGTTTTCAGATCTCCCGTTCATGCGTCCCCCGTCATCAGTTCTTCTTGCTATTAATTTGTATGCAGTTAGATGTATTTTCAGGGTGCAAAATGAGTTGCTTACTATTTTTAAAACACAAATTTCGTATTGTTGTCAGCAAGCCATACATTTGTAGTGCTATTAGGCGGATTCAGAAAGAAGTATGTTTGTTGAGCTACTTCTCTAGCCATATCCCCCTGGAGGAAAAACATGGCACAGTGATAGACGTCATGATACAGGGGGTGAATATTTCCACTTAGGGTTCAATGTCCTTGTATTATCATTAAGAAATACTGTAGCCAAAGGGTTTTATTATTAAGTTCCAATTAAACCGGGGATAAAAGGGTTTTACAGAAGCTAAGCTATCCGAACCCAACTGCACAGGTTCGTCCATATTTTCAGTATGGCCAACTATTTACCCCGATTAGCTTTGAAGGAACCCCAGTTTTCAAAGATGGTTCCAAGCCATAAGCAACACCGGCTTGCTGCTGTGTCAACGTTGAAAACTTGCCATATTTCTTCTGAATTGCGTCCATGGCTCCAGATTTTGCTTGCCCTATCGCAATGATTGTCGCCTGGCTTACAGTATTTTGCCACTGTTGAACTCTTTAGTGCAAGTTATAGATATTTTTATTCTTAACCCCTTATGCATAACCCTAACCCTAGCATTGTTTACTAGAGCAGTTACATGTTTTTTTTATAAGAAAGAAGTACTCGGCTCTTCAAAAAGCTAACACAGTTCAGTACTGAGTACCTAAGAAAGTATATAATTATGTTTTGTTTCCAAAAATCGCTTCCTATCGCGTAGAAATTGAAATAGTTAATCAATTATTTTCTGCGAATTCTTACAGGTGCAACAGCACTTTCGTGATTTTGAATTTTGCATGGTTATGTTAATTACGGACTATGATTCGCGATGACAGAGCAGCAACTGCGGACGCATGCGTGAAAAATTACAACTTCGAACTGTTCTAGCCCCAGAGCAGCATTCTTTAAATATCTGATGTTTTCCTTTTTAGGTAGTAAACTATTGATTTCTTGTCGCTAAAACCTTATCTACTCAAGTATGAACTTAAAACTCGAATCGCTTGATGACGTCACTTTACGCAATTTCTGCTTTGTCGTTCGCGACGCCATAAAACAACAATTCTTGTCCAAAATGCCTGGCGATCGTCTGCATTGAAAAAAGAATTAATCCAATTGGGACTGTGCTTTGTTTGCATGAATAAACAGCATTTTGTCGCTCTTGTCGCGCAAACCTTGGCGTGAAACGTCTTATGTTTGACTAACTCATTTATTTCCAAATTTCAGGGCGCCTTGGGGTTGACAAGTTAGGGCGATGCATCTCGGTCGTCTGCCTAGAGTGAATATGTTAGCTAGGGAAGGTGGTTCGGTCTCGATTACGCTAGTTTTAGAAGATGAGTAGATGTATATACAGTATAATAACATAACCTGATTCTTGTACAATACACTATTATGATGTAGCCTGGTTCACGTTTCATTCAAGAAAGCTCAATAATCTTAGGCTCTTGTTGTTTCTCTCGTGTTGCTTCTGCTCTGCTCTGTTCGTGTTTAACACCAAATGTCCTCTAGCGCACCAACAAGCTTTTGAGTGGACCTAACATGGGGGGGGGGGTTCGTATGGAAAGAGATTTTGAAGAAAGGAAACATGTTATCCAATATTTTGTTTCGTTTTTGAGTTATGAACGTTTCATCATTTGATGAGCTAAAAGCCAATAACAACACGACTCCTTGGAAGATCAGCAATGCCATTAACCTTCAGTATTTTTCCTGTATATGATGATGATTAATACAACTTAATTTTTGTAGTATTATAATTAGTTTAAAATGGAAAGGAATCTGTTACGCCTTAACGCAGTTGGTTGGCTTACCGTTTCCGCCTATCAGAGAGCTCAATTTTTTTCTTTCGTGGGAACCGCCCCTGGCTTAGGGGAACCCAGCTGCAGCTCTTGGTCAATCCCTTCTAGCTCGGTGTTTTTGGTGCTTATCCATGTGCTTTTGGGTCTTCCTGGTGGTCTTTTCACTGGCTTTAAGGCTGCCTCCAATGCCATTCTTGCTGGGTATTCATCTACGTCTCATCAGAGGGTGAGCCTAGCTGCAGCATTTCGTCGATCTCTTTTAGCTCGGTGTTTATGGTGCTTATCAATGTGTTTTTGGGTCTTGCTAGTGGTCTTTTCTCTGGCTTTAAGGCTGCCTCCAATGCCATTCTTGCTGGGTATTCATCTACGTCTCATCAAGTGGCGAATCTAGCTGCAGCATTTCGTCGATCTCTTTTAGCTCGGTTTTTATGGCGCTTATCCATGTGTT
>WUAR02111115.1:0-18891 GCA_015164055.2 Chrysaora achlyos
AACCAAAAGCAACATATTTTAAATATCGTTTGAATTGTTCTTGTGACTTTCTTTATACAAATTTTTGTTTTATTAAGACGTTTTATTTATCTTCGGGTATGCCTAGATATTTCCATCTGTTGTATATCAAGATCGATGCAATACAGTCTACTTTTGATTCATTAGACACATTGACACTACCTTTCATTTCAAAGAATATTAAAATTTTATATATCTTGGAAACTTGGCCGCACCGCGCCAATATTTTTTATCGATTGGGCGGCATTGATGTTTTGTTTTAGGTTGACAAGTGGGAAAGAACATTATCGCATATCTTGGAAGTAACTGAAATTATTCTTACTGTCCAACGCCAATGGAAATATCTTGAGGTAAGACCGTTTTTTGAATTGTTATCATGGATCTAGGGTTTCAAATTTGCCTTACTAACTATTATTTGGTTTGCTAGTGGTGTCCAGCATTAATAATTTGCTTTAAATAAATGAAATGAAATTAATAATTTTAATATATTTGATCAGAAAAAACGACGAAATCTATTTATTGTAGAATATATTTCTGGGTGAAGATATTAGAAAACAGCTCCCTAGAGAATCTTCTGAGTTTGATGACGTGAACAACAATTGGAAGGTAAGTTGATCCTTCTTGTTTAGTCATCATTAATTCTCAGCTCGGGGAAGAAGCAAATGTGATTAATGACAAAACTCGCCCCATTGGAACATGAAAATGCTCATTACTTGAACACGCCATTGCTGTCTGTCAGCCGAGTGAACTGAGAAGACGATGCCAGAAGCCTTGCCTTTAATACTTATTACCCCATCATCTGAACAAAAGGCATCAGTCAAAAATAACCTGCTATATCATATGACCCCCTCCCCAGCTTTTCCCCTTCAAGACACTTTAACTGGTTATGCCAATGCCAGTGCAAAATAAATCAACCAGCTCCATTATACCTTAGGTCATCTGCGCCCTGTCAAGTATTAGGTATCTGTTTAACCGGCTGCACCCATAAAACAACAAATCTGCATAGACTACGTTAACCAGTCTCACTATGCATAAATCAACATATTGGTTCCACAAAGCTGCCTTTTAAATAGTTCTTTCAAACACATTCTCTTTCAATGGGAAAAGTTAACGTACTCACCCTGCGGAAAATTGTTTCCCAAAAGACGTCTCAGGAACGCTTTAAGAATTAGGACATAAAAACGAAGAAGTTCAACGAAAGCACCTGAGCATCAAACTAAAAACAATATACTTATTCGTCTATGATGAAGCTACCAAAGCTACGCAAGCTTTTTATACCAAGTAGGCCCGAGCCTTGAAGCAAACACTGTAACCGAGAATTAAGTCTTTATCTCTGAATTGGCCCAAAAAAATTCTTGTTATCTTTTGCGTCTAAAGAGACACAATTTGTACTTCAAATATAATTTTTCTGATCTAGAATTAAGACCAATAAAACAATTAAGGCAAGTCTGAATTTGTAGTGAAAAGTCTATATTTGTAGTTACCAAAGACAGCTTTCTTTGTAAATGAGATCTGCTTCTCTTGAAATTAATAAAAATGAACTTTTCCGCTCAAGTTTACGAAGATCTCGCATTATTATAATGATAAGATACATGACTCTGATGAATGCTTTAAACCAAGCCTTGGCTTTGGAGGAGACTTCGGGCTGGGAAGGCATTTATTCTCGCTGCCTAATTCATGATGCTCTCTAGTGCAGTGAATTAGTTGGTTGGCACTTGGTGGGTGTGTGAGAGTCCCCAAGTATAACCAATTGTGGTAAATATGTTAAAACTAGTCTAAAGTCGGTCATCTACAATAATTTGCTACGAAGTTAATTGTTGACTGTAAGGCACACTATTTTGTAAGGAAAATTTGAATATGTAGTCAAGGATGTCAATCTTTACCTCTTTAATTTTTTAATGTGAAGCCTCCTTTTCCTCTTTGCTTTCAACATCGATTTTTCATTGCTTGCTGCTCTAGCGCTCCGTTCGAGAACTTGGGCTGAAACCAAATTCGTTGTTTTTTTCCTTATCGTGCACTGTTTTTTCGATGTAAGCATATTTATATTGGTAATCGAATCGAATTGTTTTCCAAAGCTCTCAAAAAGTTTTCAGAAGGTTTTTCGGTTTGACATCACGCAACTCTCGTTAAGAATTTTTCCAACTTCCGTAAAACAACGTTTTGTGGCCGCGGCCTTTGTTTGTGTAAGATTTCAAAGATGTCTGATCATTCTAAAAGCGGCAGCAGTAATTCGGGTAGTTTTGAATCAAGTTTATGCATCAGGATGTCTGACTTCTATCCTGAATTTTCGTCAGCTAACTGCTGTGCTTCTCAAAGCCCTCCAGATAATTTGGTTCCAAATAATGATGTTTTACCGTACCAATTTGAGCCAGAGTATCTGGTAGAGCGATTGAAAGAGCTACAGGTCGAAGATGTGAGAGACAGAGGAAACGAAGACGGAGACAGGCTTCAAGATTCGTCTTAGTGAGTTTTCTTAGATTTTCACAAAAAAGTAATATCATTTGATTGTAGAAGATTGGAATTCCTCTGCTAAAACGTCTAACTGCTTTGCTGTTTGTAACTACTTATTTCAGTTCCACATGCAGACATACAAACATATTTCTTGAAGTGTTCTATCATTTTCTCTATCTACTGCAAAGTTCTAAATATTGATTTTAATTCACTATTTTCTTCTATCTGGTTATTGCCTTGTCATTGATGAGCAAAGGTATAGGTTATTTCTGCCAAACATTCTAGCTCGTTATCAAATGTATTGTATGTATTGCTTCCAGGAGAGTTGCTTTGAGTTTCTACGATTGAGACTGAAGACAACGAGGACTGCCTTGAAATTAAGATGTTTATGCTTACAAAATTGTTGGCTATTAAGATGTAATTTAGTTGTAATAGATGAATAGATGTATACAGCAGTTTGTCACCTTTATTTACTTCTTCTCAGAATATTCTGACTAATTTCAATATTACATACATTTACTGCTTTTTATGGCGTACATTTATTTTGCATAATTTTTGGACATAGCCAAAATACTACATTATTTATTCAGTATTAGGTGCATGTTTGAATGCATAATTCATCATCAGTGTATTTGGTGGCTTCCATAATTCACACTGATTATATATGTTCATATTTAGTGTATTTTGTAAAAATAAGCAGATTAAAAAAAGTTACTGTCTTGTTAACTGCATTGGCTTTTGTTTTGGATAACTTCTACAGAATCATTATAAGTGGTCTGATGCACATCATACAATTTTCCAAGCAATATTACATGCTAATTCTTGGCATACCCTTTGGTCTTTGTCAATTCCCTTCTTCTGCTAGTGGCTTTCTTTTAATTTCATTCTGCCAAATGATGGTAGAAATTTGGTCCTTGGTGACATTAATATGTCTCCATAGACTGAAAAGCAATCGCGTTGAAATATATTATTGCTGGAGTACGAAGGGGTGGAGGTGTTCAACTCCAGCGAAGGCAAGCCAAGCTGACCGAGCAAAAATCGGCATTGCCAAGCTTCAAATTGTACACCGAGGATGTAACGATAGAGCGTTGTGACGTCACAATTGCTTGTATTTTCTCGGAGACACTCAACTTTAAGCCGGATTTCCATGAGGCGAATTTAGCAGCGAATTCGCAACGAAATCGTTGAGAAATTCTACCGCTGCGAAAAGGTAGACTTCATTCCTACTATTAGACAGGGAATTTCCCAGAACGATCTAGCAAAGTGCCTAACCTTTGTTTTTATTCTTGATTTGGGTAATAAAACTCCTAGTGAACATTTTAAGACTTGATACATTTTTTTTAAAACATCTAGATATCACGTGATCGATGATGTCATGTCCCCACGGTCATTAAAATTTTGACCCCACTATTTTAAAAATAAAATTTCCCATATTATTAAGTATCATAAGGGGAGCAAAAGGTTCTAAAAAACGTATACTACCAGACGTATTGGTAAAGAGCTACAGCTGTTGGAATGTACCTGTGACGTCATAAAAATGGCGGATCCTCAAATTTCGAACGTACTTTATTTAATAATTTCTGGTCCTATATCGACGCACAATATCTCAAACTAGATGTTTTCTAACGGTCTGTTGCTTAGACAATGTTTTGGACTATTTTAATGATTATTATTCGAACATCAAGGAAAAAAAACAAGAAAGGGTGTAATGTCTTATGGTGCAAAATATGAGTTATTATTGGGATTAAAAGATCCCCGAAGAAATCCATCACAAACGTTACTTGACAATGTTCTCAATTTGACACAGTTTGAAGAGCTTTTCCAGAAGATAGTCAACCACGAACAAGGCAGCGATGGAAAAGTTTCTGTTACTTACCTGAAAGGCGTTAACATCCTGTTCGATCATAAAAATTATTTACTGCTTACTTGTTTAGATTCGATGACTGGAGAGCCTCTCACACATAGGATTGTTGATCTGAGTAGCAGATAGGACAGCTTGGTCTGCAACCAATTCAAATAATTACAAGATCTTTCTTGGTGGCTAATTTTGCAGCAAGAACTTTGATGACTTTTTCTGTTTCACGACCACATCCACCATATGGTGTAAATATAAGTGGGCTAAAGGATCTGTGTTCTATTTCGATAACTCTTTGTGATTGTACTGCCGCTTTTTCTTTCTCCTTGCTGCTGAAGGTGGTAGGGAGTTTCTGGTTCAGATGGCTCTTTGCTAATGGGTTGATTACCCTAACGTAAAAGAATGCAAGTTGGGCCCTATAAGTTCTCTAGCCTTTTTGTGATATTGAACATGCAAATGTTCCAGACACAGAGTATTATTGAAACTAAGGCATAGCTAGACTTTTGCAAGTAGTGTTACCTGCAGGCGGATAATCGGAATGGTCGTTAATTATTCGTTGTTTGCAAGAATTAGATACTCAGCCATGTACTCCCTGTAAGTCCAGTTGAGATCATATAGCCTGCATTTATCCTTTGCTATGCCTTCACATTTTAAATGGACTCAGCCTTCCAAGACACATGCATAGGATTGCCTTCTGCCTTGGTCTAATTTGTTGATTACCAACTACGATCATGTTTCGTAATTCACTGTTGCAGTTTTGTTGCAGATTGGTTGCTGAATCTTATATATTAACCAAACATAACATTCAACATATTCTGTAGGTAATAATGGGAAGACTCAATAAGGATAACAACGCTCTCAGAGGAACCCATCACCCAGGTACTTTAATTTTCAAATGCGAAATTATAATTGCAATGGCATTTTATGCTTTTTTCCCCTGTTATAAGCTACTACATGTTGCAGGTGGATTAAACTGTTGTTTTTTACTAGGCTTGTTAGAGACACTGAGTGACATGAATGTCAAATTGGAAGAAATCCAAAAGTCACTTGATATGTATTTGGAAACAAAGCGGCAAATTTTCCCACGATTCTATTTTCTGTCGAATGATGATCTTTTAGCTATCCTTGGTCAATCAAAAAATCCACACGAAGTGAGTAGAGATGTATTCAGATACCTGTTAGGTTATGTGCAAATTCATAGAAAAAATTTCACCAATGCGTAACTGGAAAGCCAACTCGAATGACCGTTTTACATAAAAATACAGTACATAAAATTTAATGTTTCCAAATATTATAAATTTTTACGTTTAAAGTTTGAATTTCTATATCAATGTATTTAACTGTTCCCTGGATTTATTGATCATAACAATATATTTTATCCTCATCTTCTTATTGCTTTTCGGTACGTTTTGCTAGCATGTTTTAGATCGATATGCAATTTGATCCATATAAATCGACCTGAAAGATGCAGTAATGTGACCAGCTTAACTGTATCACTATGTTGAATGGAGGCACAGACACTGAACAAGGCCTGGAAATTTTCAGCAAATGAAAATTGTGACTCATCGCTAAAATTCTAATTTTCTAAACTAATTACTTTGTTTTATTTTGGTTTCAAGTTTAAAATTGTTTTTGCTTTCAGGTACAACCACATTTGAAGAAATGCTTTGACAACATTAAATCCCTTAAAATTACGCAAGTAAGCATTCTATAACGTCATAGCTTACAAGGAAGACCTATTTTATAAATTTTGGTTGAGACCAGCTATCCATGTTATTTTGTTTCGTTGATTTAGCTATCACAATTTTCCTGGTCAAAATCAGATGCTTGAAAGGTATTTTCATTGTAAACTTATATTAACCATCAGTATAATGTATTCACAATTATACAAAATATGGTGTTGATTTCCCCATTATCGTAGTTTTAAAGAAAACCTATATCCCATAATCATCGGACCACGTTGCCTTGCTACAGAGAAAAATAGTTTGTTGGAGTATATTCTTAATACTATGATTTTTGTCTTTGCTGCTTGAGAAATTGAACATCACTTTTGTTTGCAAAATGTTTTTTTGGGACATAATGAAATTGTTCAAATAGTTTCTATTTCTGTATTGAATTATTTGCATAGGATGGATCAACAGGCATAGTAATCACCCCGAGACTTTCCTAGGAGAGTGTAATTTGGGCTTCTTTTCTGTATCCTTTCCATTTAGAACGAGTTATTCCAATAATACAGAAGTGCTTTCCGCGGATTTGTTATACGTCATTTTATAAGGTAGATGTTTGCAATATTTCGGATTTTTCTATCTGTAGATGGGGATCAGTCAGAAAGTTGAAGCAGTTGGAATGTATTCTGCTGACGGAGAATTTGTGGAGTTTGGACTATCGGTACCTCTTGAAGGACCTGTAGAGGTGAGTGGCCTCAACAATCATGGAATTCTATTTCTTAAGAGGTTATTGGTAAACAAGATTAAAAAACGTCAATATGCTACAATTTGTGGGTCGTTTCAAGTTCTTGCTTTGCTAAAACACTCAAAAGGATTCTATATTCTATTTTTTAAAGGTATAGGTTATTTGTTTTGGCATCAGAAACTATAAAAAAACGAAATTAGGTTTTTTTAAAATGTTTCCTTAGGTCGAAAGTCTCTTATAATATTTTAACTTTTGAGGCATGGCTTTGTGATGTTGAAAGACGCATGCGATGGACGTTAAAAGAACTGTTGAAAAACTGTAGGGCTGCACTGAAGAAAGCTGGAACAAAAAGAGAAAAATGGCTGAAAGAATGGGCTGGTCAGGTATGTTTCAAATCTCTAGCTACCCTTTCAACGAATAAATATATACCTATTGCGTCAGCTGCTCTGATTTATTCAACAAGTCCCTGGTCTTTGGATTCTAACTGCATGCATCAAAGACATCGATGTTGTAAGAATTTTTTGAAATTGTAAATAGCTAGGAAAAGCAGACGGCAACATGAATTCCAATAACATTAAAGCAAGCCTGCATTCTCGTCTGCTCTGCTGTTGTAATTAACAGGTTTGAATTGTTTGCCATCAATGAACTGCATGAAAGAGAAAATTTTCTTAACAATGCTAATAAGCTGAATTCGGCGATTTAGGTTTCCTGTTGAAAGTCTATAAAAGCGATTTGCTTGAGCGTGACTATGGAAAATACATAGCATCAAACGTTAAGGAATTTTCCCGTGCTTCTTGTTCTGTGAATATGTTACAGCTTCTGCTTTCTTTTTGACTCTAATTTCTCTCTCAGATATTTCTCATTAATGATAAATATTACACATGATGTATCTGGGGAAAATGTTTAGGGCACAGATGTCTCTTGGAGTTATTAAGACTGTTCTTCGGCTGAGACATTTGTTGGAAGCCAATAAAAATTTCTAGCAGCATTAATCCACTGCAGTTCATCTTGCCTTCTTCATGTTTGTAATAGCAGATGGTCAGGATTTCCAATCATAGTGGCTTCTATAGTTGACAGCATTGTCTTGCCACAATGAAGTGCTCGCTTGACAAGAAATCAACAGCTAATCGACAGCACAGATTGCTTACTTGCTTAGATTGATGTGTCATTTAATGATATACTGCATTGAATATAGTAGCTTCCACCCTCAATCTGACCTTTTTCGGTCACCCTTAATCAGCTATGCTGTATTAGTACTCTGCTTGCATTTGTTTTTGCAATATTTGCTCTTCTGACAGTTATTAATTACATCGGACCAAATTCAGTGGACAGCAGACTGCACCAAAGCTTTGTCGGCGACTAAGGATAAGCAAGATAAGAAGCCACTTAAAAGTTTAAGAAAAAAGCAGGTAAATTACTAGTGCCTTTAAATTCTACAGAATCTTGACTTTTTTCAGGTTTTAAATTTACTATCTGCCTTAACTGATTTTTGTCCTCGTACTAACAATTTTTATCCAAGTTTGTGTAATGAGGAGGAAATATCTACCGCCAAAACTAAAAAAATAGGATAGACAAAAATTCGTTTTTGGCGAAAGTTGTTCTACCTGTATATTACAAATAGTCATTCATATGATATCTCTTCTGTGTGGTAATAGTTGTTGCTCGCATATGTAGCATTCTGGGGTATTCTATCTATTTTAGTTTGTTATATATATATATATATATTATATATAAATATATGTTATTGTTTTGGGTCGAAATTATTTTGTTTTATTCAGTCTAAATTTAGTCTTATAAAGAATATATTAAATGTTATTTAAGTGATATTTTTCTCCTTTCTTTTGTTTGATACTGTTATAGACTAGAATTGTGAATTAAATAATTCTTCACTTCAGGTTTCAATGCTTGGGAAAATGTCAGAAATAATAAGAGGAAACTTAACAAAACTGCAGAGACTGAAGCTTGTTGCTCTAGTTACAATAGAGGTTCATGAAAGGGATGTAATTGACAAATTGGTGAAAACAGGGTGTACTGAAGTTACCGCATTTGAGTGGTTAAGTCAATTAAGACTTTACTGGGATAAGGTCTGTTTTGCATTCGAACTTTGTAACTTACAATGTCTAATTTACCTTAGTAAATATCCCGGAACTAACATGAAGTGTATAGAAAATTGTTATTTTGACGGTATCCATCTCAGTTTGATTGTTATTATTTTCGTATAATTTTGTGTCTTTGTTTTAGTGTATGTTATAGATTATTACGTATTCTCCGCTTACGTTTAGAATTTAATAGAGAGCATTTATTTAATTGGAATAATCATATTTCGCTGAAATTATTTCCAGGATATTGATGACTGTATTGTTAGGCAAACTAACACTCAGTTTCAGTACGGGTACGAATATCTTGGCAATTCTGGGCGTTTGGTGATCACACCACTCACAGACAGGTAATTTGACCTATAAACCTGTTGATATTTCTATATTTTCTGTGTCAAGCATTCACTAACGATCTGTTTTTATAAGAACGTCTATGCGAGCGTTTGTTACTATAGCAAATCAGCACTGAACCGAGAGAGACTGATATATATTTAACATCTCACATTTTTGCAAAAGCTTAGCAACTTGGCTAAAACTACTGTTTCTCTGTAAATTCTTTAGTCAATTAGTACTAAGAAGTTATCGTTTTCCTAAGCGCGGCGTTGAAATAAGTTGCTACTGGTAATACAGCATAGAAGCCTGAGGCGAGCAATGAGAATAATACAATAAATAAGAGGTCGGGGGAGAGAAATTTAATTACATCCTTAACCGATCTTTTTATTTTGAAATTATTCGTACAAACTATTCCCTGCCACAGTTTGTCTACTAAGAACTAGTTGTTGTATCTCGACAATAACACTTATTCACTGCTTTTTCACGATGATTCGGCAATTTAGCATGCATTCTCGCAAGTATGAATTATTTCTCGCTAATCATCTGTATCGGATTATGCGACTTACATTGTGCTATTGCACAGGCTTTAACAGTTGGCTGCTGTGTAATGTTCCACTTTGGAAAGATATGAATCATGTTTAGTTTTTGCAGCATTTTTTACCCGGCTTAACTTCCTTTCACATTAGTGATCAATTAGTGATCAAATTTATCTCTCGTTAGTGGTGTGACAGCTGCAAGCTCTAGAAGATTTATTGCTTTGGATGGGCTCCTGGCCAATCCGCCTTCTTTATTACAGACTCAATTTTGTAGTCATGGCTACCTCTGTTTTATTTTCTCGTTTCTTTGGACAGATGCTACATGACTTTGACAACAGCATTGCATCTCCATCGAGGAGGAAGTCCAAAGGGGCCTGCTGGAACTGGAAAGACAGAAACAACAAAAGACTTAGGAAAATCTCTTGGAAATTATGTAATTGTAGTGAATTGCTCTGAAGGACTCGATTACAAATCAATGGGGAGAATGTATAGTGGTCTAGCTCAGGTCAGTGTTTTTCCAATTCAGAAGCTTATTTTTAATTACTCTCATTCAAAAAGTCAAGCCTATCCATATTTTTTTCGTTGGGAAAATTTACTTAATACGGTTCTCAACATGATTTCCAGTCATGTCATAGTCATGAAATTCATATCATCTGTTCACGATGAAATGATTCTAAATTGCTGAATTGGTTAGGCAAAATTTTTACGAAAGATAAAAGTTGGCTGGTTATCAATCGTTACGACTTTGACTTTCCGACTTTCCAATTTAGAAAGCCATAATCTGAAACAGTTTCTATTTTTAGTTGATAAAGCTAGGTTGTCATACTCGATTCAGTTGTTTAAAATATACTTAATTTATGATGTTGTAGACTGGTGCCTGGGGATGCTTTGATGAATTCAATCGGATCAATATCGAAGTATTATCCGTTGTTGCCCAACAAATTCTCTCAATCCTAACTGCACTGAGTGTTAACCTTTCAAGATTTGTTTTCGAAGGCAGGGAGATCAATTTGATTTGGTCTTGTGGAATTTTTATCACAATGAATCCTGGTACGATAATATTCTGATATTTCTTGCTTTATTATATCATTTCCTTCTTTCAGTCTTCTCTATCCATAGATGTCTGACATATAAAACCAATTTTGGGTATATTTCTTTCGTTTGATTGAACTCTTATGCTTCATCAGGATATGCTGGAAGAACTGAACTTCCAGATAACTTGAAAAGTATGTTCAGGCCAATATCAATGGTGGTTCCTGACTCTGCTCTAATTGCTGAGATTATACTTTTTGCCGAAGGATTCAATAATACCAAGGTATGCTTTTGTTCCAACAAAAATGCCGAGTTTCTCTAAACTTTGTTCTATAGTATAGGTAGAAATTGCAAACTATTACTTTCAATTGCTTCATATTCTTGTTGATTTTATATGTTTATATATCACGAATTAGTTAAATAAAGTATTAGGTACAAAATTACTTATTTAATGTTTCATCATATAGATCAAACGGAACATTTTTGATGCGAAATTCAAGATAACTCTCTACATAACGTGCTTGATGTTTATATGATCTAAATTTGCCAGAACCTTATTACCTGGAAACAATTTAATTGATTATTGAAGAACAAAGTATGTTAATTTGCTACCTTTCATTCCATTTCAGGTACTTTCCAAGAAGGTGCATACTTTGTACTCGTTGTCAATTCAACAACTCTCAAAACAAGATCATTATGATTTTGGACTTCGTGCTCTTACGTCTGTCCTGCGCTACGCTGGGAGAAAGAAACGAGCAAATCCTGATATGAACGATGAAGAGGTAATTAGTTTTCTTTTCCTTCAACTTTTAATTGAGTTAACGTCTTTTTCTTTAGTTTTTATAACAAATATAATAGATTTGTTGTTTTCTTTCAACAAAAGTGAACATACGTGTTTGCAAATTAAGCATTAGAAGAGAGTTTTCTACAGTACATTATATTCCGAATATAATAATATAATAATTCATTGCTGCGCAGCGCATGCGAATCAGTTTTATACAAACTTACCTCATACAAGTATTATACATTTGAAGAATGGGGGTTAAAATATTCTAAACTTCTCTAAAATTCAATGGTAGTTTATGGCCCTTAGACAAATTTTATTATATCGAAATATAACATGAAAGAGAAAATTTCTAAACAAAAAATCTTTTACTAAACGTATTCTGGCTCAAATAAGAAATGATATGGATAAGAAAAGGTGAAAATGAGAACAAAAGTAGTAAAATACGTTTCTTATTGTAGTTATCGTAGTTACGTTTCAACTAATTGGTGACCTTTCCACAGGTTGATGTTTTAAAAGGTTACTAATTCCTATTTCTCTAAACTAAACTCTCTACCAATCTTTCCCTATATAGTTGCCTTTAAGTATAACACCAACCTGCAAATTCGTCTTTTTCTTCTCCCTCTACATACATCCTTTGTCTTTAATTTTTGCATAAAACTTCTACACACAGTCATTCATTAATGCAGAATAAAGATTAAAGAACGATACTCTATCAATACTGAATGAGACATCTTTTCTAATTTTTTTCTAGATTTTGCTTCTATCCATGAAAGATATGAATATTGCTAAGCTCACTTCCCAAGATACTCCGCTCTTCATGGGAATCATCACAGACTTGTTTCCGGGGACCGAAGCACCCATTATCGACTATGGGAAGGTAATTTGTCTATTTAGTTCTTGAAATAGAAAGTGTTTTCCTACCTGACATTCGTTTTACTATATAAAATGTTATATTTTTTTTTCTGATAAAAATTTTAATCATTGTGGTAAATAAATTATTTAATCTCAAAATGATCTTCAATGAAAAAAGCAAGGCGGCACCGTATATGGTAATACAAATCCTTATAGCCTTTTTTGTAACCAGTCGGACATGAACAAGAGGGTTTGCCGTTTTGCAACTGGCAAAACGTTTGATATAAACAAACAGGTTACATAGTAAGTGTAATGGTATTTCTGCCATTTGTGAGATCCTGTATTTTATTTATGCTTTTAATTTTATCATAATTTTGAAAAATACCCTTGGTTGGCAGGAAAACGATTTGAAAACGAACTTTCTGTTGTATTTTTTTAGAAATAAAATATTACTGTAAAGATTTCTATGGATGTTTTTAGACATATTAATGATCTTTAATAGTTTAGCTAATGAAGGTTACTTATGAAATCGAAATAAGGATAATGAAACGTTTGGCGCCCCTGATTCACCACCTGGTAGAAAAACACGACAAGGAAGAACAAGAACTGTTAATAGAGCTCATAGGAACATGCCTTAATGATGCGTTGCTGAAACAGGTGACGGAAGGGGTATACATTCATGCGAATAACCCAGGTGTGGGAAATTCAAACATTCCTACTAAGAGATAAGAGCAGAGAGCAGAGGAAAGCGAATTGAACATAACTCAAAACTGGCATGAATTCGATTCGACTCATTAACTCCCTGGTGAGGTTACCTGGGGGCAACGAAATATTCTAAATAAAAGCAGTTGGTTTTAATGATTAGATAATTGCATGTTGCTCAGCAACAATGGTAACTATGCAAAGCCTACCAAACTACAACTTGTCGTATAAGACACGGGATCGAATGAAATATTTAGGGAACGCATTCTCACGACGTATATATTTATTCAAATCGATTATACTGCTGAGACAAAGTCATTTGTAGCAGAACTTGTGCAATGCTTTAAAGCACTTCTAAAGTTATACATCGATAAATTCCTTACCATATTATTCCAAGTAGTGATAAGGTAGTAATTTCTTTTCTAGCTGAAAAACTGTGTTGAACAAGAACTGAAGGAATCAAACTTGCAATGTCATCCGAACACGATTCTCAAAGTCATCCAGACCTATGAAACAAAGAACTCCAGGTCACTCAAATCAGTCTTCTTTTCTTGTCGACTAATTTCATTTTTTTACAGTTGACTTATTTGGCGATACTTTTTAGATTTGACGAAAGTATTTGAATTATCTAAAAACCGTTGATTATTTATATCTTGTAGGCACTCAACAATGATTGTTGGTCAAACTGGATCAGGAAAAACTACTGTTTGGAAAACCCTCCAGTCTGCTTTGTCGAGGATGAAGAAAGAAGGTGAAACTGGGTTCTCTAATGTCAAGGTAATTGATTTTTGGCCAATGTTTTTAAGCAGTGGGCCTAGAAAAACAAATATATCCGATATTTTTATCAATGATTTAGGTTCTTTCCTAGTTTTTGTGTCTGGTGCACTAATTATTATTCTCAGATTAAACCATTTGACTGCATTATTTGATTAATTGTTTGTATCGTAGGAATTTCCAATAAATCCTAAAGCCTTGTCACTTGGTGAGCTCTATGGAGAATTTGATCTGAATACTAACGAATGGACAGATGGTGTGCTATCAAGTGTTATGAGGCAAACATGTTCTGGTAAGCCAGTACTCTTAAGACCCCGAAATCAAATGTTAAATTTGAAAATATTAATAGCGAATTTTGTTGAAATTAACCCCATAAAGCTATCTGTAATTCTGTAACGCACAATTGAACAAAACTCTTTTTCAATTGTCATAAATGAAATGTAACAATTTTCCTAAACATTTGTATAGGTGAATTAGAAATGTGTAAGTTTATCTTTATACCTCTGACTGCAATTTCTATATAAGATTTATTCTCAGTACTTTTGTTGTTGCCAACAGACGAAAAACTAGACGAAAAGTGGATTGTGTTTGATGGTCCAGTTGACACGCTTTGGATCGAGTCGATGAATTCAGTAATGGATGATAATAAAATTCTCACATTGATTAATGGAGAGCGTATTTCGATGCCCGATCAGGTAATTGAAAGAGTCGTGACATAACGTGATACGCTTTTGAATACAAATAATTTTCTGCCTGAAATGGTATCAAATATGTTATCGCGGCCATATTTCTTCATTCGCTAAACTATTAACACTCGAAGTGTCTTTTTACATTGCAATGTAACACTTAAAGGTAATGCGTCCTTATAATGTTTTGGTAACCCTTAAAATTGCAACAATCCTGACCCAGCTACCGCCTTATTGGCCTCGATTTTAAGCGATCAATAGTCTGATTTCCGATAATTTAAAGTAACAATTCGCTCTCTATCGTCCTTTATTTATTTGTTTAATTATTTTCCTGGTACATTGGCCACTAACCTGATTGTTTATTTTTTATGATTTGTTGATTTGTTACTGGGTACGATCTGGTACATGTTGAACTACCGCGTCAATTCTAATCGCGGAAAAACAACAGTTTCATTGAAGGCAGTATTACTATTGCTTATTTTATTAATTTCTAGGTCTCGCTGCTTTTCGAGGTTGAAGATTTAGCTGTTGCTTCTCCTGCTACAGTTAGCCGTTGCGGTATGGTTTACACTGACTATGCAGATATTGGCTGGCAACCGTATGTTAGCTCTTGGCTTGCAAAGAGAAATGATAAGGTAATAAAGTGTGAAATTTATAAACCAAGGTAATAATTTCACGCGATCAACATATTTGAACTTCGCTTAGAAAAGATCAAAAAATGACCTACATCAGCTGTTTTTGCTTATTTTCAATTGCTTGCCTTATGTTCCTATTCTAAAAACTCACTGTCTTTACAATATTACTTTCTATATATTCGCCTGTTTCGTAAAAATTTGAATGCTCATCATTGATATGAGCTCTTTTTATCATTTTGATCGCTGGCAGGAATGCACCGAAATACTTCAACGGTTGTTTAACAAATACCTTGAAAAGACATTGCATTTCAAGAAGCAAAATTGTTCAGAACTGGTGCCAGTGTCTGAACTAAACTCAGTAGCTTCACTCTGTTCGCTTTTTGAAAGTCTGGCTACAGAAGAAAATGGGGTGAGTTGCAACTTTTTAAATAGCTATACCGTGAAACGTAGTTGATATGTATAGATCGCAAGAGTTAGTAATAATAAAACTGTCTGCCTTTTAACCAGTAATGCTTCATAATCTTGTTATAATAATTGAAATGTCCTAAAAAAATCATACCTTATGATATTGTTTATTATTTCAATATCGACCAAGACAGTTAACTGACCTAATAAAGTCCAACTAACATCAACGTGGCAAGCGCGTTTGCGAACATCCATGTCTTCTCCCTCTCCATTGCACATTACATGAGTTTGTTTGCCAAAGAGTGGTGAATTAACCGCTCTTTGCGGGAGAACCTTTCTTTGTATTTCACATGTTCATAATCAGCTGAAGCTTTTGCAATACTAGATAATTTCATGTCCAGCTTATGGCAAAGTTTTTATTTTTAATCATTTTGCTTTGTGAGGAAAAACGAAATGCAATTACTTCTTTATTCAGATTTATAAAAAGGATCCTGAAAGCTATGGTCGTATGATCGAGTTATGGTTCTTATTCTCATTAATATGGTCTGTTTGTGCTTCTGTGGATGAAGAAAGTAGAAAAAAGATGGATAATTACTTAAGAGAGCTTGAAGGACAGTTTCCTGCCAAGGTAATCATTTTTCGCAATAATTTTGCAGTGTCACACTTAGTAGATTCTGGAATCATGCTCTTAAGATTAAAATATCTACTATTTTAACGTCGAATTGTCGATATGTTGACAGCATTTTGGCCATTTCGATTGAAGATGCTATGAATATGGATAATTGATTTTATCTTACAATTACTATATAATGTTTTATTCGCATTCTGATTTTTCCCTAAAGGATACTGTTTACGAGTACTATGTTGATGTGAAGCAAACAAATTGGGCACTTTGGGAAGACAAACTGAGAAGTGGCTGGAGATATCCTTCAAGGTTATTTGGAAATCTTTCTTGTTTATGTTTGAAGTATAAGCTAGTTTGTCGCTGTTTGAATTTTGACTATTTTTTAAATCTTTGTGATTGAACGTGTTTCGGTAGATGATGGAATTTATGTGGTAAGTAAGAATGATTTCGTTATTTTCCGTTCAAGATGTTTGAACAAATTTACAGTTGCAAAATTTTGTAAAAGCCTATTGATATTATTGTTATATCTCAAGCTATTCTTTGATATTATTTTTAAATTGATTTATGGAAAATAAACTCCTACTTCTAATTTATTTCTTACACTGTGCATCTATTTTCACCCCCTTTTTTGATTTTCAGTACACCGTTCTACAAAATAATGGTTCCAACAGTTGATACCGTTCGATATGATTTCTTAGTTTCAACCCTTGTAAAATCAAACAGGCCGGTTTTGCTAACTGGACCTGTTGGAACTGGGAAGACATCAGTTGCTGAAAGTGCACTTGAAAAACTAGACACCAAAGTTTACAGTACGCTGGCAATTAACATGTCCGCACAAGTAAGTAGCTAGTTGGCTATAAAATCACAAAATCATATCACGAACTATTCAAAGCCACTTGACGTTTCTCTTAGCTTTGTTATTTTATCATCATTCTTCGCTGCATATACTACATAAATCCCTGATTCATAAATTCTTTAGTTCATTTCCGGAACTCCTTATCTTTGCTCTTGTAGAGTTGAATTGATACAGTTTTCTCGCTTAAGCCAGAACTTATTTAGTTACTGTTTCTGAAATCAATCTGAAATCAGACTGTCGACGCTTTTCATTGGCACCAGTCAAACTGCAGATTTACCTCTCATTGCTAAAACCTAGCTGAAAGGTCGAAGTTGTGAGAACTTTGCTTTAGCTTACCTGTTTAAATTTATACATAAAAAGTGTTCGAACACGAATTGTTTTTGAATAAGTGAAAAGAACAAGGAGGAATGAGAATAATGTAGTAAATCTAAGAGGCATTAACTAGGACAATAAAAGAACTTACAAAAACTTGCCTCTTTTTAAATAATCAAAATTTTGGTCACAAATTATTAACACTTCTTGATAACACGCCCCCTATCGCAAATTTACAGTAACTTTAATTTTCTTTCTTTCAAGTTCATTCTTCTTTACCTCTTCTACTAAATTACTTTCTCGGATACTTTTCAGCTGAGAATTGCGTACAATATTCCCTTCTACTCGAACATAATTTGCATAAGCTAGAATCTCAGCAAGTCTGTATTGATTACATGCATGTAATGTTAGATATATCAGCCTTTGTATGATATATTTAAGCTTTTGAAACATCGATTCTATTTTTCAGTCACTTAAAGTATTATGCTGAATATTTGGTGACATTATGGTAGCAAAACTTTAGTAATAATAATAATAATAATAATAATAATAATAATAATAATAATAATAATAATAATAATAATAAAAATAATAATAATTTTAATAATAATAATAATAATAATAATTATAATATACCGTATTTATACAGAATAACCTTTTCAGTAAAGATATTACTGCTATCACTAAGGGTCCTGTTAAATATACCGAAATTAAAATATTGAAGAGAGAAATAAGTCTAATGTTTTAATAATCTTTATAGACGTCTTCACATAACGTTCAAGAAATCATCGAGAGCAGAGTTGAGAAGAGAACTAAAGGTTTATTGTTGGTTTTATTTACGTCTAATAAAGTTTTAAGAAATTGATAACTTTCAAACACTTAATAATTTTATTTTGAAATCAAATTCTTAGCGGCTCACAAACTAGGAAATAATATAGCTATCTAATTTAAATGACTCCGTCAGTCCCTTGGCCTAATTAGCCCTTAATATGATTTCTCCGCTAGGTGTCTATGTGCCATTGGGCGGTAAACAGCTGATAACATTCATGGATGACCTGAACATGCCATTAAAAGATTTGTTTGGATCACAACCTCCTTTGGAGCTTATGAAGCAATGGCTCGATTATGGTTTTTGGTACGATAGGCAAAAGCAAACACTGACATATGTCAAGGTGTGTTGTCTTCTTTTGAAATATGAACATTTATACAGTGTTTATCATACATATTTAACATCGATCCTGGTTTTATGTTGTATATTTAAATCAGGAACCAAGTAAATGAATAAGGTTTGAATTGATGGAACATTTTTATATGCGAGCGCATCTGCTATTTCTGAATTAAACATGGAAAGAACGAAAATCAAATGACATGTGCGCATCTCAGGATTCTTAGTTTTATTTATCTAAAATTATCTAGAGAGCAGCGTAGTGTAGTGGTTAGCACTTATGCCTTTGTGCCCAAGGTCTGTCGTTCAAACCCAGGCTAGGGAGCACAAATTACAAGGTGTAAAAACCTGGCTCTCTG
>WUAR02114448.1:0-16821 GCA_015164055.2 Chrysaora achlyos
CTAGTTTATGCTTGCTTTCACAAAGGCAGCATCTTGCATTGCCTTCAATGTCACTTTGTTTCTGGTCTTCTGTAGCTTGACTTATCAGCAACTTATCCACGTCGTCTCATACATGTGTCCCTTGTTGTCTGCTTGCTGCCATCCCTTTCCATGATTGCACCGAATTCGGGGTCGTTCCTTTCGACAGCTACCATTCTCACAAATTTTCTGACATCTTCGATGTTTGGGTTGTGTCCACGCTCTAGGAATTCATAAACCCTCGATTGCCAGTATCTTCACTGAGCAGTCTTCATTGTTGACTTGATTCAGTCTTCCTGTTGCCTTGAGTGTAAGTTCACAATTGCGTAAATCATCTGCCAGATCAATCAAAGCTTCTTGGTCACCAGGTTTAATCATTGGCCCACTCGCCACTTTGCATATCCATGAACTAGTCACTTTGTAAACATTTCCAAACCTTTCTGCCAGCAACCTTTTGGCCTCTTTGTATCCTTCTGATGGGCTCAGTAAAATGCAGTTTTCTATCACTTTCTTCGCCATTCCAGTACAGTATTGAATGAGAAGTTAAAGCTGCCTGCTAGAATTACAGATATCTTTTTTCACATTATTTTCAAAGAATTTTATGTATGGAAAATATCTTAAAGTCCCACTGACATGAAAAATAAAAAAATCTTCGAAATCGATTTTATGAGCTGATACGAACAAGTAAACAACGCTGAATCGAATGGTGTAATTATTTCCGGGATATTGTATCTTAAGCTATGTTTTTTTAATCCCTAAGGTGTCGATTTTCGTGACTCTTTGTTCGAATAAAAATGTGCGGCCAAAGAGGAATTAGAGGAATTCGTGACGTATTGCGTTGGACTCATGGACGATCGTAGTTAGATTACCACAGTGAAAGCACTGTGGCTAAGCATGGCGGACGCGATGAAACGACCAAGAGGGGGGAAATATTGTTGTGCTGGTGGAGCTAGTGGCATCAGCTGTAAGAATAGCAGTCATACTCCAGGCATTTCGATGCACAACTTCCCAAAGAATGAAAAGCAGCGGAAATTATGGGTACAGTTTGTGAGGAGGCATCGTGCCGGTTTCACCCCTTCATCTTCTTCGGCCTTGTGTTCCATTCATTTTACCCCGACAGATTTTGTTAGAAGAGTGGACATCAGCTTGGAAAGCACCAAGCCAGACATGACAAGACAACAAGGAATAGAAATTGGCGTTGTTCCTTCTGTTGATGCAGCTGGAAGTGCTCCCTCCACTGTTCTTTCTGAGCGGGATCGAGGGCGACAAGTGAGAGAGGTAGGACGAATAGGCCTAAATTGGTCTAAGTTCTTTTCCTCAAGTTTTTTGGTGATGGTGATTCTCCTCACCACATCCCTCATACGTGCCTTTAGGAATAAACTAGCTTATATTGTTTTGGTGTTCAAAGACCTTTGATTGTACACATATGGATCTAAATCATTTGCCAGGCAAGGGCTTTGATCTTAAAAGTGCCTCTGATTTACTTCCACATGGACCCAAAGTCTTAGTTTCTTATTAAAAAAATACATTTGTATGCTTGACCTTGTATACTAAACAGGCTGTCTGTCAACCTGAGGCTAGGATGGACACTGAACTATCAGCTGCAGAGGTTTCTGATGTTGGTACAGCAGAGATAAGCAGTCTCACAGTAGATCCCATCGAAGAGTCTGTGGTTCCACAACCAGAGGACCACCGACCCATTTCAGAGCCGTGTAAAAGATGCAGCATTCTATCCAAAAAGCTAGCATATTATCAAAAAGACAATAGTAGATTAAAGAAAGAAATTAGAGAGCTGAAGAAGCCACTGCCAAGAGTAAGTATCATTTGCGTAGTGTCTGCATGAATTTGTTAGGGCAAAGGTGAAAATCAACATTCACTGCATCAAAGGAGGAAATTGAAATGGTTATTACGAGAGGAAAACTGTGAACAAACATTTGCAAAATTTAACCAGGTTTAACCTGACTCAATTTACCCCCAAACTTATCCTGTTTATCCCAATTTACCCTTCTCGCTGTAATTCCAACTGGAAAATGGCAAGAAATTAGAAAAGGAAAATCTGCTGTGTCACTTTTTCATTCATAAAATGTATTTTGAAGTGAGAGTATGTCACCATGAATCACTTAGTCCATGTCACTCGTTTTCTTATGCATTATTCTAATTTTGCAGGATGATCATATCAGGTTGAAGATGATGATATCATTGAAATATCAGGATATGAAGAAGGATCCATAGAAATGGCAAGCACTGATGAGGATGAAGATGAGGAAAATCTTAACATCTTAGAGACAAGCATAAATATCGAAGACGGTGATGATAGTGAATTGGAAATGTTTATTGAGGAAGAGGAGCCACCAGTAAAGACAAGAAGACCAAAAAATAAAAGCAGCAACACTATCCAGTAAGTGTAAAACCAGCAAATTTTTCCCTTTTAGAAAATCCATAAAAAGTTTTCAGACTGCGCACAATTAAGGATATCATCAGATTTTGCTTAGAAACTTGTTAGAGCCTTTTCAAGTGTATTCAATGTTCCTATTCCTGGGAATTTATGCCTTTTCAAGGAAACTAGAAATAACCAATTTAACCTACAATTTTATTACAGGGTTGATGAAAAGATACTGGTGCAAGATGAAAAAAAAAGTTCATCGTTTTTCAGTCCATGCTTATCTCACTTTTCACAATGTTCTGTTTCAATTGTCATCACGAGAAACCATCCATTGAAATGTCAACGAACGGGACCATGGTGAAAATCACCCAAAATTGCAATAAATGCAGAGAATCATTTGCCTGGAGCAGTCAGCCATTGTTGCGTGGTAGACATCCTGCTGGGAATTTGTTGCTTAGCTTTACAACCCTTGCTGCTGGAGCTTCAATAAGTAAAGTTTTGTTGCTGCTGAGGCAAATGGATGTTTCTTGCTACAAAGCTCGAACATTTTTCAGGCACCAGAAAAAGTTTCTCTTCCCCGCCATACTGAGCCATTGGGAGCAGTATCAAGAACAACTGTTTACCAGCCTGCGACCAGTAAAAAACCTTGCCTGGAGTGAAGATGGCAGATTTGACATCATGGGTCATAATGCAAAATATGGAGTTTATTTCATGCTATGCTCATCCAGGTCCAAAATAATCCATTTTGAGCTTCTGCAGGTTTGTATCATAAGCTACATTTTTTTTTGCAATTTAAACAAACTTGACTGTATTGAAAAATACTTTCTCAACATCCATTTTGGGCATAATAGGGCCAATAATTCTATACTACTTCAGCAAAAACTCCACATTAAGTATCTTACAGGTTGAAATTAATTGGAAGTGGACTACATTATTGTGCATTGCTGTAGCCACCTCTTTGAGATAATCTGACTCTTTCTAGGCAAATCAAGCTGGGTCAAGCAATGCCATGGAACTGTTAGGAGCTCAAAAATGTTTTGAAAAACTGAAACACGAGGGGATTGATATATCATCATTCACATCTTATCGTCATCTTAGAATTGCCAAATGGATAAGAACAAATATATGTGCGAGCAAAGAAAAGGGAATGGAATTGTTAAAGAAATGGGTTAAAGGGATAAGAAGATCCACAAAGCAAGGTTTTGGTGCACTCATTGCGGCTAAATGGGAGTCCATAATGGGCCATGTGGCTGGCAAACATGATGGTCATGAGAATCCTCTATTCCCCCATTGTGCTCATGGAGAACTTGAACGCAGGAAATTGATCAAAATAGTGGAGCTGCAATGGACTTTTTGTCTTGTGTTCCAACTTGAAATCAGATACCAATTTGTAAAATTTAACACAATTCGTTATGGCTTTGAACTGTATGGTTCAAGTCTCAAGTATTGGAATTGAAAATATGTACATATTTGTTCAAGGTACACCTGCATATGACAAGCTGATAACCATTTTGGTGAATAAAAAGATTGTCAATGGCATAAAAAAAGTTTCACCTCATGTGCAGACAAGTAGCCTGGAGGGGTTTCACTCTCTGCTTAACCACTAGCATCCAAAAATGTTGTGTTTTTCATTTATTGGAACAAAGTGCAGGTTTGTAGCATAAACTTTGTGTCACAACCAGCCATACATAACATATTTGTGTAAGTAATTGAAGCAGCAAGGCACAAACTGAATTTCAACAGTTCTGAATGATGAATCTGTGTCAATAAAATCTTCAATCTTGGCCAAAAAATTTGAGACAAGTAATAAAATGGCCCTACATTATTCTTTGATTAGGAACTGAATTTGCCTAGTATGTCCAAGCTCCTTTTGGTCGATACACATATATTTAGTGCAAATGTAATAATGCATACTGTTACTGACAAAATCAGCTTATCCAACTATGTCAGGTAATTAATTTTTGATAAAAACATATTTTGGTTTCTTTACCATATTTTGTGCTATGAATAATTGTGTCATAAACTTCCTGAAGCATCACATGACTTGAAATTGGTAATTATTTTTCAGGATTATCCTTGCCTGTCTCCATTACAATGGAAATGTGCAGAGACAGAAGAAAAAAACAAAAGAAGGAAAACCATACATGCATATCAGTTTCCCAAAATTCAGCCTTGGCAGTGAAGTTGTGCGCGAAGTGGCTGTTGAATCAACTTATGGCAAATAAAACACTACCTCCTTTTCGAAAATATGCAAGAGGATATACCGTAAACTAGTTATGTTTTATTATTTGCATTTTAATACAAAATTTGAAATGCAGCATGCTTTTTGTCTGTCTCAATGGAAAACAACAGTCTTTTTTACGATTGTGAGAACGAATAAAAACAGAATTATTCACCCGTATTGCTAGCAGAGTTTCAACAACGTTCCTATCACTGCTTTCCAGTGAATTTTGATATCTAATGTTTGTATAATCATGTTGGTTTATTTCTAGGTGCGAATTGCTGCTTTATGTATAAAGCAAATGAAATGAAAATTTCAAGAAATTCACTTTCAACTGTATAATATTTTTTACAGAATATGTTGATATCCTAAAGTCATTGGTGTTCAATTCACCATTGGAAATACTGGCAGCTACCACGGCAAAGCATGATGCAGAGGTTCCTGCATCTCTAACAAGCCAATTTACAGAAAAGGCTGACAGGAATGAGGCAATAGAGACATGGGAATCCCGGAGAATTGCAGTGACAGGACTTTACCCTGCAGGTCAGTAATTTCCTGGTAGTTACTCTGTGACACTGAATTTTACTAATTCATCGGAAATGCGAACAAGGTTTTGGAAAAATGGCTGCATGAAAAGTTGTAATGCATGCCAGGTACTGTATATGCAGTACAGCATATTTGGAAGTAAACAAGGTTTAGATTTCTCTCTCTATAACTGTAACTCTGAATAGAAACTTAAAACTCTGTATAAAAACTTTGCTTAGGAGGGCACATGGCCATTTATAGAATGACTTGTTACTGTAACCAGCACCACAAATCATATGGAATTACATATGTTAAGTTTGAAACCAATCAATTGAAAAGTCATTCTACTTCTTTTTAGCTGAAGCCCAAGACCAGCTTCTTGCAAATCAGATAATGGCATCAACATCTGGTGTCACACAAAACCAAGGGACACGCTGCTGCAGAAGCCAAAACGAGGCCATCCTCGCACTTGTAACAGAGTAAACACTGCATCAAAGTAGGGGAAGAAATATTTGTTTGTTTTTGCTTGGCAACAGTTTCTTCTCAGTTCTTATCTTTGGAAACATTTTTTTAAAAATCAATCACATAATTAGTTGGTTCGCGCTGCCTTGTTGACTTGTATCCATGATGAACACCAGATCCATATGTTTCCCTGATGCACTCATAGATACAAGCAGGAAGTGGCCTCGCATTGTCATATCCCAAAAAGCTAAATAGCCACCGGACCAGCCATCTGTTTGCAACTGCTCGTAGAAATCTATAATGGAACAGACTTCCATTTAATAATGCAGTCAAAGTTGCATTAGTTGGGTCGCTTCAAACCAAGGAAATTTATCCAACTTAAATGTGCTCTAACTTGTTCAAATTAATTTGAAATGAAATATGTGGGATTTCAGGATTGACCAATTTTATCTTACACATGCCAGTCCGACTTTTGTAAGTTTGACTGTACCTAGTAATGCTGTAGGGAGTGAAAATAAATTGTTCACATCAATATTGAACTGATTTATTTAGATACAAATGTTGTCCTACTCTTAGGACCTCATAGAAAGGCAATGCTTGGTTTATTACAAAGGCAACTGTGTGTATTTTCACTATTTATGGTGGTATTTTGTTTAATTAGGAGAGAAGCAGGCTTTAAATAGAGTTTATGCAATAAGGTCCATAGGGCAAAGTTCCTACTCACTCATTTTCTGGTTGATTTGCTCTTCGTTTGTATTTCTTCCCCTCTCTTGTCTTGAATAGGGGCCCTGAAAGTTGCAGCACTGCCCTGTTTATCAAAGCAGGAAAGTCGGCATGATTTGTGACACACCTCAGTTCTTCGACAGTGCCCTCAAATGTCAGCTTTCCTATAGCCTGGGGGACCTCCCAGCAGCATCTGTACTCCCGAGCACCAACCAGCTTCTCAACCTTGCACTTACCACACTCACACCTGAAATAGAAGTTGATAAAACCATGCTCTGTAGTATGCTACAATCGGCTAACATCAGCATGCCCTATTATTTTCCGTAGAGCAAAAGATAGTAGGCCTAAAGTGCACACAGCAGTATTATGTATACTTGCTTTTTGTTTAGACTGGAGTAATAGCTACCTATACAGCTTTGAAACATGTACCTTCCATTTCTTCCAGAGTATAAACTCGCTTTGTCCCAAAGGAATCACAAAAAAGTCAGAAACTAGCCTAACACGAGGCAAACTGGAAGGCGAGAAGGGCTTTAGTACAGGGCCTAACAATAACATTGCAGGTATCGCAGCCTGCTGAGGTTGAATTCGGCTACCTTGCTCAGGCTTTCTAATTCGTGAACGTAGTATGCGTTAGAAACACAAAACTCGAATTAAGTCGATGCTAGGACACTTACCAATCGTCGACAGCTAGCCTTTTTCAAAGCGAGCCTGAAGAATTTCCAGCGGAATCCCATCAATGTCCGCTTCTGCGACGCCACCATCTCCTTCTTCGTCAGATGAGGAGGCAAGGGGTTCGTCTTGGTACGGCTCAAAAGCCGTCTGGAGACTCCATCTTCACCAGAGTCCTCTTCACTCATTGCTGAAACATATTCTTCGTCGACACAGTTGTATCTGGAAGCTCGCTATCGCTCATGTCTCTTGCCGTGCTCGTGATGCTTCCACTGTGTTTATCTGCCATACAATTTGCGAGTACAGCGGAATACGTCACTCGCCCCGGACTCTTTTCGAATGACCAACCCCCATAAAAGCCCCCAAAAAGTACACTTCTGCCTCTCCAACTAAAAAAAATACCGCCAGATTTGAAATCTGCGATGTTTGCTGCTTATGTTGTTCTAATAAAGTATTTTTAATTTTTTCATGTCAGTGGCACTTTAAAGGATCACCATCAAATGTCATCAATTCAGATTTTGGTAGCAATGTGGCAGCAGCTAATTTACGCATCGTTTCAAGATATTCAATACCTGAATCATTGATTTCTTCTTGCATGGAGGTGTTATCTTGTGGCATGCAACGCACTGATTGGTGAATCGGAGGAGCTGATACTTGTACGGATTGGTTGACTAAAGCTGCATTGTCAAATGCATGGCTTCCTGATTCGGGAGCTAGTGGTTGTGGAAGAGCAGGCTGAGCAAGCAGGTAAGGAAATGGTAACTGCGGATAAGCACCCATCACATGATCCTGTACAACATTTCGGGAGACACCACTGTGCGACACACAAGGTATGAGAAACTGAGGAAGTGCAGACTGGACATAGGGGTTCACTGGCTCACCAAAGGAATGACTCACCGCTGACTGAGGAGGAGCACCAATCACATGATCTTGCACAACACTGTGTGATACATCACTGCGCGACACACCAGGCATGAGCAACTGAGGAGGAGCAGATTGGACATGGGGGTTCACTGGCTCACCAAAGGAATGACTCGCCACGAATCTCAAAATCAGCGCTACAGGGGAATTTTCCAGCTCACACCAAAGCCCGAAACCCAAGAACCACAGCACTAAATAACAACTGGCTTTAGGCATAAATGATGCGGTTTGATACAATAAATTAAGCTCAAGTCAACTAAATATACGTATGAAAGAAGCATAAACGAAATTATTGAGAAACTTACGACTAATACATAAACAAGAAATAACGAAGAAACTGATACAAATTACGAATAAATTAATACAACAGGGTTAATCTACTCACAAATTTTATTTCCTCGTAGCTTTAAAAGCTCAGCAAAAATCACAGTCCCGGTCTTCTAACATATGTCGATTTATCTTTCTCTCTCGAGAGCAAGACGTGCTTCGCTTTTACAGCTACCAGCATGGAACTGAGACTTATTCCTAATACGGCAACTATACTATGTGTACACAGCGTTAACAACTGATAAGCAACAAATTTCAATGAACAGGGGAAAAACAGGTCCCGCGTCCCTTGGGTAAATATTCGTGCGTTACACCTAGGTAACCCATTTAGTATGTCTCGCAATAAACCAAACATGAACATTTTGTCCGTTGTTTCATCTTACCTAGTTTCTGCAAACTGAAGGATTAGAATGTTACGCAAATAGAGCATCTGTTGATTTATATAATTAATATTTAACCTGATTCCTTACCACAAGACTAGATTTACCAATCAATGATTTTGTCCTTGTCTGACGACACAAACAGTGTCATCTTCCGCCACCTCAGGTCGCCTTTTTTCTCCATCTTCATAACTACTAAATTCAGGCTCAAATTGGTATGGGAGAATCTCGAAGATCAATAAGGCTCCTGGAAATACCGATAAACAAATTCTGCTT
The DNA here is from genome assembly GCA_015164055.2 of Chrysaora achlyos. Classification (NCBI taxonomy): domain Eukaryota; kingdom Metazoa; phylum Cnidaria; class Scyphozoa; order Semaeostomeae; family Pelagiidae; genus Chrysaora; species Chrysaora achlyos. The sequence continues at coordinate 8,906 of WUAR02114448.1, forward strand.
TCAAATAAACTACAAAGGGTAATAGAATTGTCTGTGTCCAAAATTTTTTTATTGGCTTAGTTAAAGAACAGGTAAGGAGAATGCTAGAATGAGCGACTTGCTCTGGAAACTGGAAAAAAATAAAATCTATGACCCAAGCATGAAGCCCGAGCGATCAGCAGAGAACGTGATTTTTTGACTGCTGTAATTTCATGGCAATGTTAATCTAGAGGTTAGGGAGTAGAATGGACCTTTGATGTTTGAAAATTGAAATATCCTTTTAGATTAACCCCATAAGCCTATGTTGGAAAATAAAATAATCATAACTTAAATATACAGTTAAAACAATCAATAAACAATTCATAACTTCAATAACTTCAATTCTTGCCAAAATTGTAATCTATCTGAAAAATCGGACTTGGGAGCAAAGAATTTGGTAAGATACAAACAAGTGATACGCGTTATTGGATATGTATGGGGAAATTCAGGATGACAATGGGGGGTTTGACATATCATAGACTAGAAAAACTAGAGTAATAAGAATAAATAATCCTCGATAAATCTCCGGGCTAATGCCTCCATAACTTCAGAAAATCAAGCGAGTGAAGGAATGTTCGACATCTATTACTCTTTGGCTATAGCATCGTTTCTTCTCTTGTTGTTTTTTCAAGAAGACTTTTGCAAGGTTCTGGTTCAGATGACTTAAAGCGAAACAGCCATCAACCATCACATCAAAAAATGCTCGCTGTCCTCTTTGACAGAAACCTCTTGGTGGTGTATCTAATCGAGATTTGTCTCCATGAATCGTTGAAGCAGGAAGACGTTTGCCACTCAATGGTGTCAGAGGTGGCTCAATCTGGACATCTCTGCAGGTCTCTTGCAGTAAGTTGGTGAATTTTCTAATTCTTTAATGAGGACTCCAGCTTCAATTTTATTGAAATAACTTGCAAATATCTTCAATTGTTTGTTGGCTTGGCTTCTTCATTGGCGGCTGCAAACCATCTGCCAGCAGCCTGTCATTTTTAAGGCCAGCTTGAACGCAATTTTATATTGAACAACAAGCAAGAAATATGAAGTTAATCCCAAATTTGATATATCTATTTCAGCATTCCACAGGTGGCGTTTGAAAAGGGTCAAATGTCTTCATAGTCTTATTAAAAACATCTTTTTCGCCGCCCTATAAGGTTTTATTTGCCCTGAAAATCCACTATATTAGAGTTTGGAGGGGTGTCAAATCCCCTAAACCCCCCAGAATTTTCACCCCTGCCCCCTGACAGGAAGGGATGTTTAAAATGTTAGTAACAAGCGTCAACAATGTTCAAAGGCAATCGCCAGAGGCATGTTAAGCTTCATGGAATTAGGCACACTCTCGAGGCACATTGTATCTAGAATCGAAGGTGTTGTTAATGCACGACCAATTACGTACATTTGTGTCATACTGTACTCCTTGACAAGGCCTGTTCCTACATTGGAGGTCTTGGGGTGTGACCCATGGCAAAAATTCAGTCGGCAAACCCATACAAAGTGCTATGTCAATCGGCAAAATGTTTTCTCTTAAGCACTCTTACGCACCAATTTCGTGGTTCATGGGCGTTTTTCCGATTTTGAATCCAGTCAGCAAATCAAGATGGCCACACCCCCCGGCCGAGACTCCCTCGGGACAGCTCTAGCCTTGATCTCTTCTCGTGAACTAATAAAAGGTCGAAATCTTTTCCAGAAACCAAGTAAAAAACACGTTGAAGTTGTCAGCAACTACAAAAGGCTTTTAAAACGGGCACGATATCACTGTAAACTGTTAAACCTCTTTTTACAACGTTGGCGGCAAGCACAGTTACTCTACCTAATGAAGGCAACATAGTCGAAACAGGTTACACAACAGCGACCAGGCAAAATGAGCCTTTTGGAAACTATGTAAAATTCTGGAGCTTTTTGAAGGGAAAGAAAGCCAAGTCAGATCTGCAAAGGTAGAGTTGGCATCAGTAAACAGCAAGAAGATATTAAGAAGACCTTACAACATTAAATCGAAAAATAGCTACGATCACACTACCCTACGAAGACAGTGCGCACGTGCGAAATTTATATTTTTTCGAATGACACACCAACTGGATCTGGAACTGAATGATAAACCAAAAATGCGCCTTAAGAAAGTCGCTGCTATGACGTCAGCAATTAGTTCCTTCACACAGCCATAATTCAAAGACTACGGATTCGATTATATTTCTGTTTTCGATGATCATATTTTATCCAGTTGGTTTACCATAATAAAAAAAAAAAAAAAACAGGAACACTGCTACACCGGGTTGGACCCTAGAGAAGTCCTGCATGGCAGGACGAAGTATTGGTAGAGTTTAAATTTCAAATTTATTGCTGTCGTTTTTGTTGCGTTGCAGTGTCCCTGCCTTTATATTTTATTATCTTTCTTCGCCGGTAGCATCCATATTTATTGTTTCTTATCATGCATTTGTTATATCCATTCCTCTCTCACTCGTTAGAATTAGTAGTTTTCTTACTTTGTAGTTGATCGTTTAGGCCGATCAGCTGGGGAGTGTGTTGAGAAAGTTCACTTGGTCTTTGTCTGGTACACGTGGCAAGTCAGCAAGTGCATGTGCTACTGGTCACCTGGTGTACCTTTTCTGGTTCTTCCTTCTTCCTTCTTCAACTCCCCGGAAGTCGTATCCAGTCCTACCCTTATATATAGGCGGGTTCACGCTGTTCACATTAATGGTTTAAGAAATTGATTGACTGTTTGTAGTCTTTTTGCGTATGCAATCGTGTATGTAGTTATTGATTTATCTTCCTGTCGGTTAATTGGAGTGTTTCTCCGACTCGTATACTAAGCAAAGTCCAAGATACAAAAATACCAAAATAAATACCAGTATTCTCTTCAATTGTAGAATTACTGGTAATTATGGAAATTATAAATCTCATTCTGAAGCAATATATAGAATGTCAAATCTTTCAGAAATACTGGCTTACGGAAATACTGAAAGTCTAAGCGTATTTCTATCGGAACAATTTAATCTATTTCATTCAATATGAAATGGTAACCCGTCTTCATTTGGAACAGAAGCGGCAACCGTTTATAGTATACCCATCAACAAGACATGCATTCAATGCGTCTCCTCTCACATTAACTCATTTTTCAACATGAAAACTGCCTCTATCTGAAAGCAGATAGAATTTGTTCGAGAAAATCCATTCAAGCTACAAGGATTCGTAAAGAAAGTTTAAAAGTCGACTTTCAGGAGCAGAACAAATTTTATTCGGATATTTCATCATAACCGTATAAAATGTTTTAAGACCAGGCATGATGTAAACGTAGCCTATGCCTATCATCACGTTTTATTTGGATACAATTTGGTCGGGTGAAGTGCAACTAGGGTCTAATCGCGAAGTAAATAATACAGAGAACAGTGATTCCATACTGCATCAGATCACTCGTAAAAATTGGAACACATGCCTAAGTACGGCAGTCTGGTCTAGACTTCCAACGAGCACTTACAGTGCTTTTATAACAGCAAAGTATGGCTCTTAACGTGAGAACAATTTCCTTTGATTACTACGTTGATTATACAACAGGTTTTTTTGCAAAAAAAAGTTACCATGATTTTTCAAGAAGCCAACCAGGACACGAAAAAATATCATGCGATATTATTCAGTTCGATCATAAATACAAAATAGAAAGCAAAAATGCTAAGATTTAAGATTTATACAGAACTACTTTGAATAATTTAACATTTATCCTAAAAATGGATATAACAAATAGACTAGCCATATCGACTAAGCTACCTTTGTGCTGAAAGAACTTACAATTTCGTATAAATAAATGACCTATAAGATAAGGGGCTCTGAGGCAGACAGTTTGTCGATCAAATTATAGGCAATTACCTAGGGCACCATACGAGAGGGGCGAAAATGTCCCCGAACAAATCGCACAATTGCTGTTACTTGAATCTTATGAAACATTTTAAAAGAATAAACCAAGAAAATATGCTTTTCTTGAAATGAATAAGGTTTAGACAAATAATAAAAGTTTCTGCGGTGTCTGGACAGAGTAGGTTTAAAAGAATTTATCGTTAAAAAATTAATGCAATTACCTATCTATTATAAGAAGAACGAGAATAGTTTAGAGATATTACTTGCAAAAGTTACAAATTTCCTGCGTAAAGACAGTTGCAGTATCGTCGTTCTATAACAAACATGTCCACACCACATTTACGAATGAACAAACTGTGTTGACAGAATTTCGAGTACAGCAAACGAGTGAAAGATGTACAGTTGTTCTATTTCTCTTTCACCAGTATTAAAAAAAATAATTTGCAGTTACAAGAGCAATACAAGCTGCTGTCCAGGCCAATACTATGAAAATCCAAGAACGTTGTCTAAAGAATGATCTATGTTTATTAACATATATACCAAATAGCCGTTTTGCCTTACGTCTTCCGCAAAAAACCAACATTACAGGAACAACGTACTGGATAAGTGCTCCAGCATAAGAGCCAGTGATCCCAACGAGCATTTCAACATTGTGAGTAATGAAAGCAACAGCAATTGGAGGCAAAATAGTCGCCAGTGGAAAAATTATTCTATTTGTAAAAACAGAGCACGAGTTTGTGTCACAAACAAAAATTGCTTTCAGATTCTCTCTTAGAGTTATTGCAATTATTGGAAAACTTGTGCTCAGCGTAAAAACGGGGAACAAGGCCAGGAAATATGCGAACAAGGGCTTGAAACTGAAAAAGTTAAGTGTATAAATATCAACTATCTCATCTTGTGGAAAGCAGAATGCGGCGGTGACAGTAAGCAGTAAGTAGAAGCACGTGACCATGATGAAACTGGCTGACAAGACACTTGTCAATCTTTGTTTCTTTTCTGTGGGTGTCAGAATAGAAGGCAAGCTGTGTTGACACATAAACGAATAAACACTGACGCCAAAAAAGTTTGGAAGTTTTGAGAAGTCAAATAGTTTAGGATCAATCTTCTTCTTGTGGCTATTTATGTTGTAAAGAGCCAATGAAATCATCAGTAGGAAAGCTAAAAAGTGAACAATTATCTTCACACAGAGGGAAAATCTAACACTGTATGTGAAAGAGCATTACAGCTGAACATAGTCTTCATTTAAAGAAAACATCTATGAGAAAGGAAAGTAACGTATTTGATGAATTTGTGCGTATTGCAAATGTCAATATTCAAATGAGCCAGGTTTCAAGTTGCCGAATCGGCCATTTTACGTCTTTCAAAGTACAGTATTAGAATAGGAAAAAGCATAAAAATATGCATACCAAGCCATCGCAAGAAAGTTGTGACGATTTGCATATATTTTGTTTTTCCCAGATCGAAGAACGCAAACGGACCCATCACCAATGTAAACAGCAACTAGAGGATAATATATGACGAAAAATGGACATTAAAAAAAAGCACCAGTAATTTTTTTTTAAATAATAAGACCATTTCATTCGACGTCAAAATTGAATTGTTCTCAATATTTTGAGTCACAAAGGCGTGTAATACATCCTGGAATTTCTCTTTTGTTACGTTAACACACTGCGTTTTAGGCATAAAGGTCAATATGCATAATTTATTATAAAAATTTTATTAATTATTATTTAATATCGAAACGAAATGGAAAGAAAAAAATTGTCACTATATTTAGACATTCCTAAATAAGTAAGGATACTTTCGAAGGGGACAGAAAGTTTCATAGGCAGAAAATTTAGATACTTAAGGAATTACCACATAGTATCTATAAACAGATCCAACACTTAAGTCTTTGAAACAAACATTGTCTTCTTGGAAAGTAGAGGATGTAACATTCTTTAAATGCAAACTGAAATTAGAAAGAATAATTAACGGGGACTGTTAGCACATAATATAATTAAAAGCTTGGAAATTTTCAAAAATGGTCCTTTAAGTGTTAGTATTATCTCAAACATATATAATCAGTTCAGAATGAGTGAATGTGAAATGAAATGTGAAGTGCGGACATTATGGCTATGGCCAAAACGGAGCGTTTTCTGGTGAAAAGCTTCAAAGAAAGGCAAGTACAGTACTTTGGGCACTCAATGAGAAGAAATGGCATATACAAATACAAATACAACTAATAGAGGGGAGGATAAAGAGGCAAAAGAGAAAGAGACAGGCAAATGAAAAATTGGATTAGCAGCATCATAGAACGGATAGGTCTATCTACACAGAATGCGTAAGGAAGACGGGTAATAGAAGACAGTGGAGACACCTTGCAGCTCCCCCTCTGGATGGAGACAGCAACTGATGATGATGATGATGAGGGTAAGCGGAAATCATGAAAGAAAAAGATCAGAATATCATCTCTGAAGCAACTCTATCGAGAGGCGTTAGAAAACTAGCATTACAAAGAACAGGGTATGGTAAGAGCCAATAGGTGAGAATGAGCTACCCTATATCGAGGTCACACGTCCAGTTATGAAAATGTGTCTCCAAACTGCAGTCGACTCCCAGTCTCGCCCCTCCAGACCTATTTTCTGCCCGTTATGCCAAATCCGACACTTAGATTGGTTAACATTTAAGTTTCTGCATTACGTAAAATAACATGGGAGTGATGCGTAGGGTACATAGTAAAGTAACGATTCAAATGAAGAGGACGATATAAACATACACAGTTGGTCACAGGTGCTAATGGAAATAACACCTGGATATGCATAAACCTAAGACTATAAGCAGTGAAGAAAGAATTTCTCCTCCTATCAACAATCTTAATATGATGGATTGAAACCTAGAGAGAAATGTCATATACGAAACAGTTTGACAGCAAACCGTAAATCAGGCAACTTGAGTTGCAATAAACAGAATAATCTGCAATAATCTGCAATATGCAAGCTTTTCTTCATTTGTTTTAGTGAAGAGAGACCAATGGCCGCCAGGTGTTCAGATCTGAGAAACAGCCGCCAAGTCCAAATGCTCAATCGTCAGCTCGACGCATTGGTGATTGAGATATTGATGTGGAGATTTCTGTTCTACTAAAGTCCAGTTTTTAACAAGGATAGTATTACCAATCTAAGTATGTTTGGCATCATTGTTATTAAAACATCTAAACAGATATCCAATTTAAATAGATTTAGTGATCATCTTTACTTCAATTTATGCATTCAATCCAGTGAAGCAGAGATCATATAAAACCAACTTTTCAAAGTCTAAATAAGTTCCAGAGAATAGAATTGAAATAGAGCGAAAGGTGGTCTGGGACCTGGCAAAATAAATGAAATCTTTCAAAACGATAGATACAGGTTGCGAACACAATGCAGCACACACACACCACGCGTGGCTGCTGTATGAAAATTTGACGATGCAAAAAATCAAAAAGTCATACCAAGTAACAAGCGCCAACGATTTGGGAACTGCAGCAGCATAAATGGCAAGATCACCATAAAGGTACACAGCAATCACGATGAAAAACAGCTTTACACCAGCTGAAAATGAAGGAGAATGAATTTCAAACTAAGCCATAAACGCAAATATATCCAAAATTACTAATCGTTTTGCAACTGCCACTTGCAACAGCTGTTAAAAAGTAACTGAGTTGGAAAATTTATACAAAGAATGACAGTTGGAACGTGACAGCCTTACAGTTAATAAGATTAATGTTTTAAACTGATTACTGATGATTTCTAGGATTTTATGTCAAATGATAGTTGGTGGTGAGTTTGAAGCCACCGTTAAGTTTTTTTGTATAAACTTTTGAATCTGCTGCCTACGATGGGCGGTCAAAGTTGAGTTTCTCCGAAAAAATACGAGCAGTTTTTCCTCAGTAAAAAGTACCTCGTGACGCCACGAGGCTCTATTCTAATGTTCTCAGTGTACAATTCGCGCAGCTCGGTAGTGGCGATTTCTGTTCGGTCAGCTGGGGTTGACTTCGTTGGAGTCGAACTGAACACCTCCAGCAGAACTGAAGTACTCCAGCA
>WUAR02115559.1:0-18714 GCA_015164055.2 Chrysaora achlyos
TGCTTTCCAGAGAATTTTCAGTGGAATCCTGATGCAATGGTATACCTTATTCTGACAGGTAAGGCTGTTTTAGTCCAGATTTCTAGGTATTGAGTACAATAATTATTTTTTTGTAGGCCTATATTGTATTCATTTAATGTTAGTTACAATAGTGAAATACACTTATTCAAACTAACATAAAGCATTGTATAAGACATAGCTTATCATAGCTTATCATGACAAGCCTTTGATATTTAATAGGGCAACGTTTCGGGAGAGATCCGTCTCCCATCTTCGGGCAATGAGAAATGTGGTTTCTTTCTTGTTTATTGCAAAGGTCGGATCGAAAGGTGTAAAGTAGACCGGACTCGCGAGGAAGTTCGGAATTTTTTGGCGCTCAATTTCTAAAATTTGTGGCGCCAAAATTGTGTTCGGTGCAACTTTTGATGTTGTTCAACAAGATTTCTGGGATTGAGTAAGATACTTGATTGATACAAGGAGTTGATAGAATTGAATGAATGCTTTCTTTAACAAGTCTGTTTTTCATAAAGCAACTTCAAAGATTGCATAAGACAAATTATTTGCTGAAAGCAACATGTGCAGTTATTAGAGAGGAACCAAGTTTTGATCGAATTCTTGAATTGCTTGGTATTTTAGGCTGTTTTGATTTCATCTCGTAGTGAATTCAAGATTTTTGGCCCTTGCAAACTAATAGATTTGATACCATAATTGGTTGTTCTGACCTTTGGAATTTCGAGAGGGTTTTATATTCGGAGATCGTGACTTATTGGTTTTGGTAACAATTGTTTTTCATAAAGATTTGTTCAGAGTTTCAAGTGCTAATACTAATTGTCGAATCGATTGAATATGGATAGTAGTTTCTTTTGATTTTGCAAGTAGGTTTTCATAAGAGGATGAATAGACAACTAGAGTAGGTAGTTTATTAATTTACAAGACAAATTTATTGGAAATATGGATTGAATTAAGACCTAACACAACAGGATTAGAACAACAGAGACACTAATTAGTTAGAAACGACCAACATAAACACAACAGACAAAGCCCTACACGTTATAGAGAGGCCAGCTTTAACTGCTTTATACTGACGTTTGCAAGTCAGTGCGAGGCTGTATGTAAACGAGGCTGTTTCTCAAAAGGCGGGAAAGCTGTATGGCCTTTTGAGATGTCAAATCATTTTAAGACATCGTCAGATTAGGGCAGATAAAAATTTCTTATGGCATGTTATTGAGGACTATTATATACCAGACCATGTTGATTTGTTTTGCTTTTCATTTTATTACCAGTAATGTTCTGTTCACTTCCTTTTTGCTACTTTTTGTTCTGTGAATCTTGATGTTGGTGTTACAGCTAATTTATCACTGCACAATCTTCCATTTCAAGTGCACATTTTGGACTTAACGCCGACAAATTTATTATCTCTGAGCCTTACAACGACGCCTAATTGCTACCTCATTGACGGCTAGCATACCTCTGACAAGCTGGAAACTTTCATAATCTACGAACATCTCATGACCATATTAACTATTAATAATAATTTCTTATTAATTACCAATGTAAATTAAGAAACACGAACTTCCATATGATTTAACACTTTAATCTCTCGACTGCCTTTCGTGTCCATTTTCATCAAAACTCTAGGTGACAAGCGGACACATGACAAAAATTTAAACTTAGATTTCTGCTGAACTTAGGTTCGATAGAGCTTTGATTGCCTTTGATTCTTGGAATAATTTGAAAAGCTTTATTGTTCAATCTTTGACAGTTTGGGTGCTCTGATTAATAATTTAGTAGTTTTGCTTCGCTTTCAAACCATTCTTCAATAAGAAGAGAAATATTTATTGTTATTTTTTATGATGATGATGAAGCTAGAAAGCAACTCGAAATTGTTGCGGGACTATGGTTTACGAGAACACAACAGCCTGCACTTTAGTTATATTTGTTCACCTCATGCTTGTCCGCTATTTCTCTGAGATAGGGGTATAAATTTGAATCCTATCTAGGACATAGAACTTAAAAAAGGGGTCATTTTTTGCAAAACTAGTCAGAGATTTCAAGAAAAAGGGTACCAAAATTAGTTGCTGATTTACCTTACAAGAAGGTGAATTTCAAATATGATTGCAAAAAACTGTGCAGCAGAATGTTTAGATTAAATTTAGACCACTCAATATCAAGTCATTCCTGCAATATCAAATAGAGAGATATATGGTCTGATATAGAGATGGATGTAGTTATCATATAACATTTATTGTTTTTGAAATTATATGATATTCAGTTCCTGTTTGTAAGATTCCTTCAACTTTCTTATTAACTGATTGATGTCGTCAGGGAGGGTACTCACCGTCATCAAAGTTATGAATTTATAACAAAACCACTATTTCAAAGATTTCAGTAAATGCATGAATAGTGGGTGATATTTTTTTAGATAGTTAAAGAAAGAGCGGTAATTAAGAAGTTATGTCAGAGATGAGGGTAGATTTTCAAGATTTTTTTTGAAAAGATTTATCGTGTGGACGAAGATTAATTTCAAAATGCTCATTGTGTAGACGTAGATAATTTTGAAATGTTCATCGTGCAGATTATTTGAAAACAGATAAATAAGTATGCTTCTCAAAAATATCCCTAAACGGGCGAGGCCTTACTGTGTGCCCCTGTAGTAGGTGATGGGGGTCAGACACTTTTTGGGGTTAGGAAAATGTTCTTAGTATACAGTACCTTTGGGTACGTTATTATTTTGTGTATAATTAGTTATTTTTTGGGGTCGTTTCGACAACATCTGACAAATTAGACCTAATATAAGTGTTTCTCTAAAATGCTGCAACATATTGTTGAAACAAAAAGCAATGATTCCTTCACTCAATTCAGCATAACAGGAAATTGTTTTGACATGGGATTTGTGGCTTGATTAAATAAACGGCTTTAAATTCATTTTATATTAAATCCTGTTCTGTTATGTTGGGCCTGCTTGTTTATTTCCATTTTATACTCTTTAGCGATAATTATATTTTTGGGAGTAAAAATCAGCAAAATTAATTATATTTTTGGGTTTTCAAAATGAAGCCGTGTCTGAACCCCCTCCCCTTACACCAACTATTGGGTGTCCCCCTCCGGGGCTGTGTGTGTGATACTCTGTGTTTTTGTACGTAGCTTGTAGCACAAATACAATCCAATACAATACAATATATCTATATCATAATATTTTTATTGCTTATTGTTATTATTATCATTAGTGTTATTATCATCATCATTATAACTATTTTTGCATATACACCGTATCTTTCTCCACATCAACCTATCTGGCCACAGTATCAAATCACACCTCATCCGCAGACACTCACTGTCCAAACTTTGTGTAAGTACTATAATTGTCGATTTTTTTTCCGTTTACTTACACACCCTGAAGAAGTCCTGCATGGCAGGACGTAATATTGGTAAAAATTAAATTTATTGCTGTTGTTTTTGTTGCGTTGCGCTGTTCCTGCCTTTTTGTATCATAATCGTTCTTCGCAGCAAGCATCATTTGGATCCAACAGATGTCACTTTGTGTAGTGGTTTTTCCTTGCTCCAATAATAAAATATAGCACTATCTGGATGGATTGGTTTTCGTTTTAGTGAAAGAAGAAGAATATTTAAAGAAATTTAGGTGCGAAACATAGTATACACAATAAAAAGAACTTTGTGGTGTAGTTTCTTATAATGAACGGATATTCAAGTCTCGATATTCAACCATTTTGAGTCACTCCATGTTTTACAAATTTTGTGGAAAAAAATAAAAAAATCTGACATTCTTGCCAGCTGTCTCGATGGAATGTTTTTTATTTTATTCAAAATAATGGGAAATTTTAAGACATTTTGGTGCTTGTAGTATTGTAGTTATTTCACGTAGCTCCAGTCCACCAGTGTCATTGCGTGCACCTAAGTGTGACATGTAGTTTTGTAAAGACGCCTGCTGTTAGTTGCGTGAGTTAAAGATAAAACACAACAAAGAGTTTCTCAGGAAAATGATACAACTTAAACAGCTTAAAGCAAAAATAAAAAATCTATAGGTCTCAAATAATACATCAAATTCAGAAAGGCAAAGGCGAGAATATAGGAAACATGAATTTCTTTTAAAACGACTTCCGACAACGACTTCGGACATGTTTAAGATACATCGATCCTAAACACGTCCTAATTTCACATTTAAACTTGGCGACTAAAGCCCTTGTCAAACAATCCTTAATTTCACAGAACAATCATTGGATCATTTTACCACCTTGTTCGGTGAACAAAAACATGTTGGGTGATGTCCAGTAAAATTTACTCGCGATCAAAAACAAACCAACATTTCACTCAATACTTTTATTTTTCTCAAATGTTCAGCAAAACGTTGCTGCTGGTGAATTGCTCGAATGATGGGGATCCGCGCCTGGCGTCGTGGGCCTAGTGTTTTTCTCCTCATTCTTCACTCCTGACCTTGACATTTGAGCCCACGGCAGGTGACTCTCCCTGATGTTGACTTCTTTTTCCAATGAAACCAAAAATTCATGCAATGACCAGTCCATCTGATCTTTCTCATTAAAACGAATCATATTTATTCTGATTGTCTCAGGCAACTTCTGTACACCCATAGCCTCGAGTCCACGAAAGTGTGTCTCGATCTGGTCGTGAAATGCTCGTAACCTGGCAACATTCTTTTCGCTGAAGACTGGGGCCAAGGAAATGAGCTCATTAATGTGTGCTCTTTGGATGACGCTTGGCTTGCCAAACCTTTTTTTCAAGAGATCAACTGCTATGACGTAATCTGCATCGGTGATGGGCATCCCAGTTATTACAGTCTTCACAGAATCCTCTAAGAAACTCTTTAGGTACTTGAATTTTTTGACGTTGGCCAATTTTTCGTTGTCATGTACAGCGGAGCGAGACCCATCCCAGAACTCTGGCCATTCGTGAATTTTCCCATTAAACTTTCTCAACTCTAATTTTGGAAGATTAATATGCACGGTTCTTTGCCCGTGTGAACTTTCTGAGGCTGTCAATCCCACTGATAAAAGACTTTCCCTTGACTCACTCCTTTCCCTTTTTGCTAATTGGTTGAGAAAACACAGCACTATGCTGTAAACGAGGCTTGGGTATACAACATTAGCCCATCACGAGCCATTGTATAGAAATTTATCGCCAATAACTAAATTGAGAAAAAACAGCACTATGCTGTAAACAAGGCTTGGGCATATAACAGTAGCTGTTGGAGAACTTACTCCCCAAACTCACTAGTTCTACGAATAGTTATATTCAGATATCAACGCAAGAAAGACAATCCTTTAACACATTTAAACTCTTTTCGTATAATTCACTCCGTTCACAAATCATGCTCTTTTGGTTCTAACTAATTACACAAAATCAATACTTTTTACTTAACCATACACGGAAATACGTAACAAGGAAATACGTAACAAGGAAATACATGGCAAATGTCTAAAACATCTGGTTAATAGTATACGTAGGTTAGCTTCCTTAACCTCGCTGGCCTATATATCTATACGAGGCTTTACGTACAAAATACTTAGGAATGAAATATAAAAAAACATCAATATTAAGCAAATACCCGCGCAGATGGTGGGGTTTTCCCAACAGTAGCCCATTACGAGCCATTGGATAGAAATTGAATGCCAATAATCAGTTTGAGAAACAGAGCATTATGCTGTAAAGGAGGCTCCCGTTTCAAGCCTGAGCATCGAAACCATTTGCAAAAATCAGGTTGAGACAACAATACACCTTGTTATAAATGAGGCTTGGTCATATAACATGAGCCCCTACAGAGCCATTGCAGACCATTTGCCAATAACCAGCTTGAGAATGATAACAAAGCACTATGCTGTAAAACGAGGTTCCTGTAACCAGCCTGAGCATAGTATTATTTGCCAATAATCAGGCTGTAAAAAACAATCATACAAGGCTGGAGACGAGACTTTGACATGTAACATTAGTCCAACATTAGTCTTGCATCAAAGACACACGCAAAAAACAAATTTGGAGAGTTAACTCCGAGTGGAAATCAAGGCCTTGGCATAGAATACCAGCCAAAAATCAGGTTGCAACGCACGAGGCCGAAAAAGTACAAAGCCTATGATACAATCGAGAACTATTTCTAGAAAGCACTGGAACACATACCCAACGGGCGGTAATCAAAAGTTCATGCGATATTCGCCTGGCAGTGAAGTAGCTTTTAAAATAACTCAGGATTAAGCGAATTTGGCAGCAACTTTATCAAGAAATTAGCTGCACTAATTACCTATCATACTGCGCTATGATTATAAACCAAGGTCTGTATCAAATATGCACAATTCACCAACAATTTAAATCATGCCACAGAATCTGACCAAGTCCAAACCTGGGACGAATTTATTACCTGGCCGGAGAACCACTACTACCTAGCTAAGCAGGTCCGATATGCAATCCGAATATTCCTGTTAACAACGTTTGCAAGTTGATGCAATACGTTAGATACACGGCAACAAATCAAAGAATAAAGGAACAGAAGTTATTGGAACAATCTCACCAAAGTGATCAAGGATCCACGGCCTAGGCAGGAAGGATCAACACGGACGGACGGTCTGCATACTAACCAGTACGTGCAGCAACCAAGTTAGCCAGTAGAGTATGATATGACGGATGAGTCGCAGGAGAACATTCCCTGAATGGCTCTGGCAAGATGTCGAACAAACGAACCAGCGGCAAGGTTACAAGGACGTACAAATTCGTGCAAGTGATTGCAAGGAGCGAACGTCCCAAAATTCGCGTGAGGTCAAGTGGGCGTAGCAAAACCGGATTCTCTAAACCAACTAACCCAAAACAGAACTGCATGCAAACAAGGCAGTTTCCTCCTGAGGGCATTAATACATGTTAAACTACGTCTAACCGACACTTAATAGCGAAAGAAAGCACATTGGAATAGTATACTTTCCCAATTCTTTGAACGTCAGATAATTTACAATTTTAATGAAACTTTACTTGATTCATGCCATAAAAACATAGTTCCCTTCTTAGGTCCAATTCACAATTCATTGAATTCTCGTGAACACACTGTTCTGAAGTTTCAATCTGTGTTTGCAGAGCTATATACATTTCTTTTTACTGGAAAGAAGATTATGGCGAAAAAACCAAAACCTTCGCGCATTTCTTATCTGCTTGAGGCTATATATGGTGGATGGTTTTTAATTTGAAGTGTTATAATCGCTGTATTTACAAGCTCAAAAGATATTGAATATGCAAGAAAAATGATATTTCAGACGTCGAAGCTCCGGTCATACGGAATTGATCCATTTTCAACTAGAGCTCCAAAGTATATTATTAAGCTAATATTAAGATATGTGGAGAGCGATGAAGGAAGACCAGGTCTGAAATATCCTTTTATTGTCACAGAGGAACACTGAAACATACAAAGTTGTAGAAAATCAGATCAAATCCTTAAATACATGCAATCACGAGAAAGCAGACACCCTTTGGTACTTTATGCTGTAATGCAAGAAACAGATGTAATTATTGTTTTGAAAGATACTGATGTACTCATCCTCTTTATATGGGCATTTGCAAAGATGCGCGTAGTGCACAAATGGTTTTTTTAAGAGGAGGTGAAGTGATAATTTTTTTGCTTCATTATGCTCTGTTGTAAGAAAAAAGAATTTTACAAAGTTTTTTTTCATTCTGCCAACGTTTTTAAAGAAAAAACGCATTAGATTGCCGTTGTGATTCCCGGAAAACCAACAATATAATCTCGTTTGATGTCACAAATTGAATCATCCATTGAGACATCCATTGAATCATCCATTGTCATCTTGGATTCTTTCTTCTTGGAAAGCCATGAAATTGATGATGATTCGTTGGAAGAAGCAGCTCCAAGCGAGGAGACAAATAGAGAATCATCTGGGCAATATCAAGGAGCTATTAGACCATATATGTTCGAGCCAGTTGTTAATGATGACGGGCTCAGAGGAGTAGAACGATAATAATGCGTCTGGTGCAAGACTGCAGCTGGATGTAAGCGAGTAAGAATTGTTAGCAAGTAAGATTACATTTCATATTTTTCAATTTATTCAATTGATAAATGTATTTGATTTTTGATCAGTTTGGCGTACTGGGTTGTATTTTCACTTTTTGGCTTAGTATAGTGTAGTGCAAGGACCGCATAGCAACGAAACAGACAATATCACGTTGCTTAATTATTGATATTCTACTTTTACAGGTGAACTTGCAGGCTTGCAAGTTGCAGCAACTACATTGAGACGACGTGGTGGGAAGCCCCTTAATAGGAGAAGCAAGGAAAACGGAGAAATCCGTCAAAGCTATGAAATCAATTGGTGATAACAATTGCAATTATAAAGAGAAAGGTAAAGTTATATCGGTATACTCAAGTCTAGACCAGAGAACACAAGGACATGATTAAAAGATATAATTTCACTTCAAATGTTCTTAAAAACCAATTAAGTCAAAGAAAGAATAAGCAAATAATCTAGAATTGAATTTTTACAAAATTTTTAACCCACTCCCTAGTCAGTATTCTTCTTCAACCAACACGCTGTTTTACAGTGAAAAACAGATCGCGGTCTGATAAGCCACATACAAACTCGCAGGAAAAATAGACTTTTGCTCAAAAATCTAAAAACCATATGAGTTAGGGATTTACTAAAAGGATAATCTAGAAATAATTTATTACAATTTTTCAGCCTTTTCCCCAGGCGGTATTTTTGTCCAACCGGCCCCCTTCTAAAAAGCTACAAACTGCATCATTCTGCATAAGCATACACGAAATCATGAAAAATTCAAATACATAGACTTTAAAACCAATTAGGTCAGTAAAGTAAGGGTTAAATGAATAGGAAATAATTTTTTATTAATTGTTTAACCCTTTTCCATCATGATATTCTTCTCCAAGATCCGCCAATAATCTTGATGGGCCTAAATCAGCCGCATCGAAGGTCGCGTGTAAAAGACAGAGGGTTTCGTGAATATTCATTGCAGAGCCATATAAACTAAATACGAAGCTTTTAGACCAAGGCTGAAACAAACAAGATGAAACATTGTGAATCTCATTTGGAAGCAAACACCACGAAGCGATGAAAAGGGGAGTGCTACAAAAGCTAGCGTCAGTCTATAATCCCCTGGGCCTAGCTGAACCAGTAGTACTGATGGGCAAGTAAAAATATAGAGGCAAAATTTAAAGATATCTGTGATGGGCGTTGTAAGTCGGATAGCGAGCTGCTAGAACCTCTAAGACAGAGATGACAAAAATGGCTCAAGCATTTACCCGAGAGACCAATAGTTCCACGCAGCATAGTTTTTCAAGAAACAGGAACAAGCCAAGGAAATAAACCCGCTTGCTAAGAAAGGGCACACGGCTTCTAACAATATTGATAATGTGAAGAGAGTTCTTCAAGGATATCCTGTACGCAATATAAGTAGCTGGCTCGACAGCAGCGTTATAATACATTAATCCAATACATTATACCCTTTGCTACACTGGATAACAGGAGAATACAGATACAAGCAACTTGTGAGCAACAGAGTTAAATCCAGCTGATGTAGCAACTAGAGGCGCTTACAGCAACAAATTAAGTGCTCAATGGTACAAAGGGAATAGCTGGATTCAGAAACAACCGTCTGTTGAGTCAGAGGCTGAAGCACTAGCAGTGAAGAAACGTTTGGGCTTCGCAGTTTACACAAAGGATGTATCAGATGGAATTCTACAAAAACGCCACTTTACAAGGCATTGAGAATTACGGCATGGATCAGAAGATTTCTAGGCAACATCAAATCAGAGAAAGTGAACCACAGGAAAGGTTTACCAACAATGCAAGAAATCAGAAAGCAGGTAGAATTTCGGGTGAAGAAAGTTCAATCAAGATATGAAAACACTGAGAAATTTCAAGCTGATTAGCAGCGATTGGGCCTGCAGAAGAACAAGGAAGAGATATACGTCTGCCATGAACGTATTAAGGGGAGTACCCAATCTCTTTACCTCTAACAGAAGTTGTTTACTGAAAGATTAATGATGGAGGAGCATGTTCGCACCTTCTATGGGGGAGTCGGTTATACGACGGCAAGAGTAAGAGAGAGCTATTGGATTCCCAGATTGAGGAGAATAACAAAGTGTGCGATGAAGAGCTGTTGTGGATATAAACGGTTTCATGCCATACAGCAAACCCAAACTAGGACTGCTGTCAAACAACAGAAGCCATGAAACAATATCTTTTCAAGTAATTGGGGTAGACTACGCTGGTCCTATCATTGAGAAGACAAAGAAGAGTAAAGAAGAGAAAGCTTACAATCTGCTGTTCAGCTGCAGCCTGACACGAGCCGTCTAATTAAAGTTACTGCCAGATCAAACAGTAGCCTTATTCCCTGTATAGAGAAGTTAGTTGCCAGACAAGGACGACCTCAGAAAGTCTATTGTGACGACGCAAAACCCTTTGCTGCTTTAGCTAAGTGGATCAAATAAATAATGAAAGATGACAAATTCAAGGGGTTTGTAGCCAATCAGAATATAGATTAGTATTTTAACTAGAGCAAGGCGCCGTTTTGAACGAATCATAGGACTTACCAAAACAATCAATGTACAAAGACATCGAAGGAGGGAGTTTGAAATGGGATAAGCTACAAGAAGCTCTTATGTTTGTAGAAGTCATTTTGAATAACAGACCTCTGGAGGATGATATTCAACTGCTGCTCAAGTAATGCACTTCTTGAACCGGAAATCGAAAGATTCGATAACGCAGAAGGGCAAAATACTTACAGAAAGGTAGGAAGAATCTATGGAACAGATGGAAGTCAGAATACCTCAGAGCGCTAAGAGAATGACACAACGTTAAGTTCAAGGACACCGATATAAAGATTCAAACGGGAGGAATAGTAATGATTAAGGGAGATGAAAAGAACAGAGGAGGATGGAGCATAGACATTGTGGAAATGCTTATCGAGGAAAAAGATGGAATAGTCAGAGCCGCAAGAATACGAACCAGAAAGAATAAGAATGATAGGAAATGTAAATCACTCACCTTGGTTTGCACAAACGCACCAATAAACTAGAAATACTCATTACCAAAACGTAGAATACAGCGATAAACTTGAATTTTAGAGATGGCCGATGCCAAGACGTTAATGAGTTGAAACGCGATAGACCATTTGATTTTTAGACATAAGGTAGATTATTGATAGAACTAAATCAGAATAACGGAATAACGTAGAGAGAACCTGTGTCATCGAGTTGAGATTGAAAAAAAAGCATGCTGGGCCGAGTGCCAAAAAACGAAAAACAAACCGTTTAAGGTGATGACAGCTTAACGATACAAATTAATATGCAAGACTCCGAAATGTCGGCTTTCAAACCAACATTCCGGCCTCTTAAAGGCGAAATATTATAGCCTTTACCATATAGAATAAGGTTTGAAAGTTAACGAAGAGTCAAGCATTAAACAACATATCTTGTCTTTAATCGGCGGCTTCTAACAGCACCAGCTTGTTCACTGGTCGTACCAGCGTCGATGTTCTTGTTTTAATCTTTACTGACCGCACCAGATTGTCTTTCTGACCAGCGAATACTTCCATAACACTTCCAAGAGGCCAAGAGCTTCGAGGCGAGTTTTCGTCCAACATCATTTTTGCCACTGCTGGAGTGATGGAAGATATTCGCGGGTCCAGCGTCGCCAGAATAAACTCGCAAAGTACTGGACTTGTCTCCATCGCCTTTTGCAATAAGTTTCGTCCTTATCGAATCTTCCAGGTGGTACCATACTTCCACTCTGTAGCCTGAGTAGCTGATTCGGCATGAGAGGCTCTTGATTCCGTTGATCATCGAACACCTTCGTAATCGGTCCTCCATTCACAATGGCTTCTACTTCACACAGTAAGGTTTATAATCCTTCATCGCCCACTACTTGCTCCTTCATTAGCGCCTTCATTACCTTGTGTACTGTCCGAATGCAACGTTCCCACACTCCGCCATGATGAAAGGCAGCTGGTGGATTGAATATTCATGTTATATTTCGTTGCATGAGACGATCGCGTGTCTTAGACTCATTCAAGGCCTGGACTGCTTCCCTGAGCTCTCTTTCACCCTTCATGAAATTACCGCCATTGTCAGACCGTATTTCTTCCGGTCGACCTCTTCTAGCGATGAAACGACGCAGAGCGTTGATGAAAGAGTTGGTATCAAGTGAGCTTGCAACCTCGATGTAGACTGCACGAGGCGATAAGCATGTGAAGATCACGCCGAATCGTTTGACCTTTGTCCGTTCTGATTTCACCTCAAAGGGACCGAAACAAACGACCCCAACGTAGGTTAACGGTGGCTGGGATGGAGTGACTTGATCTTCTGGAAGGCTAGCCATCTTTTATTGACCTACTGGAGCCTGGCGTTTTGTGCAGCTTACACATTTGTTTGTGATGTTCCTGTCAGTCACTCCATGAAGGACACAAGAGCTATCGGTCCAGAACGTAGAGCTGTTGATAGGCATCTCAATTATTTGCCCGATAATTCTATCCAACCTCGTGGCTAGAACCGCAGCGGATAATTCTAAACGGGGAATAGTTATCAATTTAAGTGCAGCTAGTCTGGATTTTGACATAAAGAAATTGCAATGAACTGCATCATTGTCGTTTACCAACCGGAGGTAGGAAACAGCTCCGTATGCTCGCTCAGACGCATCAGAGAAGTGGTTTAGCTCACAAGACTTGATCATCTTAAATCCAGCAGGTTTAAAGCAACCAGTGGTTGAGAACTGCTCAAATTTAGGCATATTTTCTTGCCATTTTGTCCATTTCTTCTCTTTCCCGCTCTGTGATACGATCGTCCCAGTTGAGTTTCTTGCGACAGAGTTCTTAGGGCAGAAATTTGGCCGTAAGAATGTATAGACTAACGAATCCCAGTGGATCGTAAAATGAGCTCACTATTGAAAGGATTTCTCTTCTTGTAATTGGTTTAGCATTTACAGATATTGCGAAATTGAAAACATCTTCTTAGACGTTCCACTGAACACCAAGTTCTCGCTGTATGAGATTACAATCGAAATCAAACCTTTTCGCAGCTACTACTTTTTCCGATTCTGGAATAGACTTTCAGACATCTTTATTATTCGACAGTCACTTTGTTAGTCGAAAACCTCCTCTAGAAAGTAACTCTCGGAGTTGGGATGCTAGCTTGATTGCCTCTGTGGTTGTTGGAACAGATTTCAAGCATTCGTCGACGTAGAAGTTAGATAATACGGTTTTGATGTTGACGGGATCGAAACCGGCTTCATCATCCTTTGCTGTGCGTTGTAAAGCAAAATTCGCACAACTAGGTGAAGATGTTGCTCCAAACAGGTGTACTAGCATCTGGTACTCGGCTCGTTTGTTGTTGAGGTCGCCATTTTGCCATCATAAAAATCGAAGGTAGCTGCAGTCGCTAGGTTGAACTCTGACGTGATGGAACATGGCTTCGACGTCGGACATAATAGCAATAGGTTCTTGCCTGAAGCGGACCAATACGCCTACGGGTGAATTTGTAAGGTCCGTGTAACAGCTGGTCGTTGAGAGATGTCTCTCGCCATTTTGCTGAACAGTCGAAGACTACTCAAACCTTTTCGGGTTTTTGTAGATGGTAGACAGGGTAGTGAGGCAAGTATCACTTCTGTGTACTGTCGCTGATATCTTCTTCTGGTATCTTTCTTGCAAAACTCTTTAGATTCAGGTCACTGATGATTTGCTTATATTTGTTTAGGTTTCTTGAATCCTTCTCAAGTCTCTTCTTTAAAAGATTCAGGCGATGTTCTGCCATATATCTCTTGTTGTCTAAAGATGGCACGAGTTCCTTTCATGAAAGGGCAAGTTCATAGTGATGTTCTTTGAGCTGAGCAGTTTCTTCCATTATATCGAGCGCCTTTCTATCATTTCTTAACATTGAAAGCTTATCGTCATGTTGCCTATTGTTAAACTCAAGATTACAGTAGTTTTCAAACCGGAGACTTAGGTCTTCGTCTGCCTTAATGAAATTAGCTGTGTGAGCTGCTGCTTTATCAGCTCTTCTTACGGAACCATTTTAACCCATCCTCGAGTGGTTCGGGTAGCATAGGGTCTGCCATTTTTACTCTCTCTAGCTTCCTTTGGCTGTGGTGCCTCTGGTATGTCGCTACCAAAAAGTAGGCCAATGTCAGCAAAGATTCTTTCGATGTTTATGCCCTTTAAATGAGGCCAGCGATTGACATCTTTTTGTCTGCCT
The DNA here is from genome assembly GCA_015164055.2 of Chrysaora achlyos. Classification (NCBI taxonomy): domain Eukaryota; kingdom Metazoa; phylum Cnidaria; class Scyphozoa; order Semaeostomeae; family Pelagiidae; genus Chrysaora; species Chrysaora achlyos. The sequence goes on from WUAR02115559.1 coordinate 14,228, forward strand.
ATGCTAGAAACCAAGACTGGCAAGCTTGGCGTAGAGTAAACCTTGGGCAACTCAATAAGATTTCTTTTGGAAAGATCCAAGATTTCTAGATTTATACTAAGCACTGAGTTGATACGTCCTCATTCTGGATAGTTTTAAGGGACTTCGTTTTGCTCCCTTCGATATTCAATTTTTGCAGAAGACTTTCTGTGCAGAAGGTGGTGTTTGATCCAGAGTCTAGAAAGGCATACGTTTCAATCATTTGTTGCCTACCTTAAGCCCTTACCTTCACTTTAACTGGAACCACTGCGAGTCCCATCACAGTAGAAACTGACGGGTGTTGCGGTCTTGCTGGGGTTTTGACATAGCCATTGCTAGCTGAGCTAGGGTTGCCTTCTGTTGTTTGTTGATTTCTTGTTGCTTCTCCATTGCTCTGTCGTTGTTATTAACACGAGCCATTTGATTTCTTGGGTGAAGTAAACGTGGATTTTTAATTGTTACATCCTTCCACTTTGCAGAAACTTTCCTTTGTACATTCTTGCACAAAATTCCCGGTACATAGACAGTCGATACATAGCTTTTTCTCCTTGACCAGTTTTTGCCCTTCTTCTAGAGTATGCTTGCGAAATCTATCGCAACTAGAAATCCAATGATTCATTCCGCATATTGAACAATTGCACGGAGTACTCTTGAAGCATAATTCTATCTTCTGCTTTGATAACTGGTCCATCTATTAGCTTTTTGATGTAGGCAGTGGCAATTCTGTAGTTTTGACCATATCTTTCCTTCAACAAACTTCTTGCATAGTGATATCAGTCGTCGCTTTGCATGAAAAGACAGCTTTTCATCAATTCATGTACAGATCCAGATGTATATTGGATCAAATAATACAGACGTACACTTGAGCTCTTAGTCTTTTGTTCGACGAGGCTTTCGAATGCACGAATGAAATTGCAGTGGTCTGTTGGGTTGCCACTGAAGACTTCCATCACAGGTTGTGGTAATGTGAGTGCTGTGATTCCTAGTTGTTGTTGTTCTTAGCATTTGCTTGAAATTACGATTCTGACGATTCTGATTTTCTATTAGCTTTTCAAAAGAACTCTGTTGCTGTCCTCGCCTACATTCCTCTGCATTTGGGTTAAGAGACTCTCCTCTCGAGGTTGATGGCTCTCCTGACTCTCTGGAGGTTACAGATAAATTGATGATTCTTGTTCCTGCGCATTGATTTCTAATACAGAGGGTGGTACGTTTGCATTGGTTGGTGGCTGTTTAGACTGCGCGTTTGCAGTACGTCCAGGGTGCAATTGATTCATTTTATCTGCTTCTGCTTCTTTATAAACATTTTTAGTTGCTTCTGCCACGGCAATTTCGGTTTGCAGCTGAATTTTGAATTTCTTTTGCTTCAGTTTCAATTCCTCTATCTGCTCTTCATGCGGGGTTTTCAGCACGGCGGCCTTGGCCTCTAGCGCTGCCTCCTTTGCAGCAGCTCTTGCTTTTCCGCTAACAGTGCTCCTAGCTGAGCTTGCTGTACTGGAAGCGCTACGCCGCGAAGCATAAGACTCTGCATTGCTTATTGAATCCTGAGGTCTAATATCCATTGTATGGACAGAAGGTGTTCATTCGGAATTTTTGTCCTGTAACCATAAGTCAATATTCCCTTGTAGCCCTGAGAATTATTCTCTTACATGTAGTGATAAATAGTATAATTTACGCACATAAATTATTAGTATTTCATGTGAAGATTGCTAGGACTTGAATACACGTGCTACCCGAATCAAGATGTACTTTCTGATGTGTTCTAACTACTATAATTGGCGACGAGGATAAAAGAAGTTAAATCAATGCATTTATTCAAAATATGGCTTCTTCAAGTAGTATCATACCTATACCTATCTTTGAGGCAAAATCTGATGTTACAAATGCAGGTTTACGGTAGACAAATTGGTTAGAAAGACTCGAAACATACTTATTGGCAGCGGACATCAAGTCGGACGAAAGAAAACGAGCGCTGTTATTGTACCAAGCTTGACCTGGAGTTTACAATATCTTCAAAACTCTCTCTGATACAGGAGATAGTAAAGATTATCAAAAAGCCGTCGATGCACTTACAAAACACTTTGAGCCGAGTAAAAACAGAATTTTCGAAATTTATACCTTCCGTCAAGCACAACAGAAACCAAACGAAACTATCCATGAATTTCACACTCGCCTTCGGACACTTTCTGCACACTGTCGATTTCATGATGTCGATTTTGAAATCAAAATGCAAATTGTTTGCAACGGAACATCAGCAAGAATCTGTAGAAAGGCCCTACGTGATGAAGAATATTCTTTAAAAGATATTATCGTAGATGGAAGAAAGTTCGAAACAAGCTCAGCTCAAGAGTCCGGTAATGAAAAACAATTGGAAGACTTGCACGTCAGAGAAATTCGTCAACCAGAGAAATTCTGTTACATATGTGGTTTTTCGTTTCCACACAAAGCCACACCGTGCCCAGCAACTACCGCCGTTTGCTCTAAATGTGGGAAAACTGGCCATTTTGGAAAGGTTTGCCGTTCAAAAACAAAGCCTGGTCAATCAGACACAAGGCCTAAGGCAGCTACTACAAAACACAATGCACGAGCCATAAGCCTATAACGACAAGACAGTGATATATGTTCCTTAGAAGAAGATTATGTTTATGCTGTTTGCAATCCAGGAAAACAAGATCCAACTACCACACTTAAAATCAATGAAACTTTGGAAGTCAAGTTTCTCATTGATACTGGAGCTTCTGTGGATCTAGTAAGCTCAGATACATATGGCAAGTTACAGAATCATGTAAAGTTAGAGCCTACTAACACTAAAATTTATGCTTATGGCGCAGCAACACCAATTAAGCTAAAAGTATGTTTTCAAGCAATGCTGGAATCCAAAACAAAATATGCAGTCACACATTTCTATGTTGTTGAAGGCCCTGAAGGAAATTTATTAAGTTCTCAAACTGCACAAGATTTGGGACTAGTACAAATAGTTAATACAATAAAAAGCATTCCTACCGAAACAAAAGACCCAGAGTCTGAAGCAAAAGTCAGAACAGATGAAATGCAAACGAAGGAAAATGAGCAAAGTAGTTCTAAAATTCCTGAAAGTTCTGATGCAGTCATTCAAAACCTGATAAACAAATATGAAACTGTCTTTCAAGGAGAAGGAAAATTGAGAGGACAGATGGTCTAATTACATATCAATGACAATATTGTTCCTGTGGTTCAGCCACATAGAAGAATTCCTTATCATATGAGGAGAGCTGTCTCTAAAAAATTGAAGAAACTGATAGAGCAAGACATTATTGAAAAAGTCATTGATCAGCCTGCACCCTGGGTTTCTCCAATTGTCTGCATACCTAAAAAGGATGGTGGTATACGAATATGCGTTGATATGAGAGAAGCAAACAACGCAATACAAAGAGAGAGACATATCATGCCAACTTTAAGTGATCTCAAATCAGAAGTCAATGGGTCAAAATTCTTTTCACAATATGACCTGAAGCAAGCTTATCATCAAGTGGAACTGGAGCCTGAAAGCCGTTTTATCACAACATTCTCAACTAATGATGGTTTAAACCGTCTGAATTATGGTACAACCAGTGCTGCTGAGTAATTTCAGAATATATTACAAAGAAACCTAAGTGATTTCAAAGGGGTAAAGAATATAGCAGATGATATCATTATACATGGCAAAACTAGAAAAGAACATGACAAAACCCTTTAAGATTGTCTGAACAGACTATCACACCTGAATATCAAAGCTTAGGGGGAAAAATGTAAATTTTTACAGCCGGAAATCAAATTCTATGGACTAATATTTACAGAGCATGGAACAAAGCCAGATCCTGACCGTGTGGCAAGTCTTGTAAATGCTCAACCACCCACTTCTGCCGCAGAAGTAAGAAGTTTTCTTGGCATGGCAAATACATGCAGTGACTATATTGCAAACTATGCTAAAATCACGTTACCATTACGTGAACTTACTAAAAAGAATGTAGTTTTCAAGTGGACAATAACTGAACAGAAAGCATTCTATGAAGGGAAAAAGAATTTCACCGAAGCACCTGTTATGTCATATTTTGGCGCAAACAACAAGACTATTGTTATTGTAGATGGATCTTCTTATGGTATCCTTGCAATTCTGGCACAAAAGGGAAACAAGGTTGGAGATTATCACATTATTTCATATGTAAGTAGAGCAATTAGCTCAGTAGAAAGTACATACACACAGACGGACATGAAGGACTTGCTCTAGTTTGGGCTGTTGAATATTTTTGTATATTTCTAATTGGCAAGTAATTTGAAATAGTTACAGACCATAAAGCTCTAGAAGCAATTTTCAATAATCCAAGGTCAAAATCACCTGCACGTATCGAAAGATGGATGCTACGATTACCACCGTTAAATTTTCATGTTACTTACAAGCAAGGGATACTGAATGAAGCAGATTACTTGAGCCGACATCCATCACATTCAAAGCA